>AWOL01S0035038.1:0-49080 GCA_000715115.1 Nicotiana otophora
CGCAATGTCATACACGAGTGGATACAAAGGAATATGAGATATATATTTCAAGCTAAATCAATGTTGTACGATAAGGAATAAAAGAAGTGGAATTATTCCTAAACTCTATAGCCTCTGGAAGATAACTACATGCGTTTCCGTACCGATCCTTCAGACACTACTAAGATTGCTCGTAACTCGTAAGACCTACATAACCTAGTGCTCTGATATCAACTTGTCACGACCCGAAATTCCCACCTTCAGGACCGTGATGGTGCCTAACATTTCACTTGCTAGGCAAGCCAATGTTAAAAATAATCTTAACCATTTTAAAGCAATTTAAATTAAATAGAAGTCAATTACTGAAATAAAGTGCGAAAGACCATAAATACCGAATTATCAAAATACATCCACGAATCTAGTGTCACAAGTGCACGAGCTACTAGAATAATACAAATAAAGGTCTAAATAAAATTCAAGCTATTTGAAACATAATACACAGCTGAAATAAGATAGATAGGGACTTCAGAACTGCGAACACTATGCAGTTATACCTCAAGTCTCCTCTGAGTAGCTGAATCCGAGCGCGTCTATGGTACATTACCGGGACAAACTCCAAAATCTGCACAAGAAGTACAGAGTATAGTATGAGTACAACCGACCCCATGTACTCTGGTGTCGAGCCTAACCTCAATGAAGTAGTGACGAGGCTATGAAAGGACACGTACGTAAACAACCTGTACAAGTATATACAAATACGAAGCAATAATAAATCAATAAATAACACTTTATAAATTTGGGAGGGAACATGCGAAGGGGGTTGATATATTAATCTCAGTGGGAGAATTATCACTTAGCAGCCAAATAATTCCTCAACAATAAAATGAGCAACTGATGATATGAAAATGGCACGGCACCACCCTTCGTGCTTTTACTCTCATTCCTTCCATAAACTGATAAATAAATAATAATAATTGGCACGACATCTCCCTTCGTGCTTTAACTCTCTTTTGACACGGCATCACCCTTCGTGCTTTTACACTCTCTGAAAATGACACGGCATCACCCTTCGTGCTTTTATAATCACAAATGTTACGGCAATACCCTTCATGCTTTTACACTCATCCTTACCATGATAATGATATTATAAATAATAAAAATAGCACGGCATCACCCTTCGTGCTTTTACACTCTTCCTTACCATGAAAATAATAATATAAATTTGGAAGAGTATTTAAATGCGGGGATATACACTTATCAATCAATTCAATACCAGAATACGACTTCACCTTCCAAAATATTCAACAATAATTAAATGAATAATAATTTCACGAATAATGATCAAATAATCAATAATAAACTTAAATAGGAATATCTTAATTAAATAGGCAATTATTCACAATAAACAAATTCCACCAGCATGCTTTGACTCAACCACAATGCATAAGTACTCGTCACCTTACATATACGTTGTACCCGCACATTAAATCACGTAGCAAATAGACAAATAAGTCTTACTCCCTCAAGTCAAGGTTAACCATGACACTTACCTCACTTTGCAACCAAATTCATGATTTCAATAAACCTTTGCCTCGCGAATTCATGTCCTAAATCCTCAAATCTAGTCATAAACAATTCAATATACTCAGTACAAATCGTGGGAATTAATTCCATATGAATTTACATTATTCGGATTAAAATCCGAAATTTATTTTAAACATTTACAGTGAGACCCACATCTCGAATCTCCAAAAACTCATAAAATCTGAACAACCGTTCCGATACGAGTTCAACTATATAAATATTATCGAATTCCCACATCGGATTGACCTTCAAATCTTCATTTTACATTTTTAGAAGATTTTATAACAATCTGATTTTTCTTTCATAAATTCATGGATTCATGATGCAATTGAGTATGTAATTATGACATATAATCAATATAGGATAAGGAACACTTACCCCAATGTTTTTCCGTAAATATCGTCCAAAACTCGTCTTACCCGAGCTCAAAATCGTGAGAAGTGAAAAATGGGACGAAATCTGATTTCCAGAATTTAAGTTCTGTTGCCCAGTCATTTACCCTATGCGATCGCCGCCAAACTCCCGCGATCGCGAAGCACAAAATTATTCTAGCATTTTTTTACTCTATGCGATCGCGGCCATTCTCCCGCGATCGCGAAGAACAAAGTTTTCCAACAACCTTCTCTAATTCTTCCGGACAGCCTCTAGTATAATGGTCATAACATTTTATACAAAATTCTAAATAATAAATGATTTATCTTTATGAAAACTAGACATGAATATCTATAACTTTTATGTTTTGATTATTTCTTAATTCCTTATAAATTTCGAGATATAAGCTGCCAAATTCAGCCTTGTGCAACACAAATTACTTCTTCGCGATTTCCAAATATCTTCCCGGACAGCATATAGTTTACCAACTATAACTATTTGTACACAACTTCAAATGCCAAATGGTTTGATTTTATGAAAACTAGACACAAAAGGATAAAATTTTTATTTTTGGATCATCTCCAAATTCTTTATAGATTGCGAGATATAAGCTTCTAAAATAGGGTGAGTGCAGCAGAAGTTTCCTCTACGTGATCGCGAAGCACTGGTCAATTTCTCCCATTTTACTCATCGCGATTGCGGACAATTACCCGATATCGCATAGCATACTGCTGTAGCCAAAAATCAGCAGCTAAAAATGGCATAGAAATGGTCTAAAATCACTCCGAAACTCACCCGAGCCCCTCGGGACCCGGTCCGAATATTCCAACAAGTCCCGAAATATAATACGGACTTACTCGGGGTTTCAAATCACGTCAAACAACATCGAAATTACAATTCACACCTCGATTCGGACTTATGAGTTTTAAACTTTTTTATTTATAAAACTTGTGGCGAAATATGTTAAATGAATCCGAAATGACTTCAAATTTGGCACACAAGTCATAAATGACATAATGGAGCTATTCCAATTTTCGGAATCTCAATCCGAGTCCAATATCAATAAAGTCAACTCCACGGTCAAACTTTAGAAATCTTTAGCCTTTATATTTCTAGTTTCCGTTAAATAGTGATAATTTGAGCTAGGGACCTCTGAATTCGATTGCGAGCATACACCCAAGTCTCAAATCACGATACGGACCTACTAGAACTGTCAAAATATTGATCCAAGTCCGTTTGCTCAAAATGTTGACCGAAGTCAACTCAGTTGAGTTTTAAAGCTCTATTTCATATTTTAATCAATTTTTCATATAAAAACTTTCCGAAAAATTGTTCGGACTGTGCACGCAAGTCGGGGAATGATGAATAGTACTTTTCGAGGTCATAGAACACAGAAATGAATGTTTAAATTAAAGATGATATTTTGGGTTATCACAATTAATTTGATTTGGTAATTGAAAAATTTGAACCAACCCGACCTATGTGCAGTAGCCCTAGCTAGCGGTGTTTCATTTAGTGCAAATAAAGTTATGTACTCATTTCTTTCTCCAGAAAGGAAATAAAAAGCATATGAAATGTTGAGATTGCTGTAATACTAGTAGTGTTCCATTGAATACAAACTAATGCTAAATCACTATACTTATTCCTTTATCCAGGTAATATTCACGTCTGGTATACTAATAGGTGTAAAAGCTGCGTATTGAATTAAATAAAGCCTTTTGATATTAACATCAATTTCCTATTAGGTAGTAAGCTCAAAATTGATGCCTTTTCCAAATGTTTGGAGAAAGCGGAAATATGTAAACTCAAGTGGCAAATGCATCTTATATAATATATGTATTATCGATATATAATATGTGTATAACTGTATGTAAGCAGTCCGATTAATAAAAAGAAATAGTGAATCCGACTGGGTAGTTATGTAAAGATCCCCAAATATGGAATTTTACACTGTATGTCCCTCTCTTTGTACGTCTTCTCCTTTTTGTTCAACGCGATCTTTTTTTTTCCACAGCCTTGGAGTTAATCCAATTCTTGACTCATATTTGTAGTGAATTTGTATTTCCTAAGTTGCTTTTAACATGAAAGGAAGATTACAATGTAAATAATATATATATTGTTCTCTATATATTTCTAGTTTATTGCTTCTGCGTTCCTTACCTTTCTATGTTTTCATTTATGAATATTAGCTTCCGGTGAGTAGAGTTTTTGACTGATTTAATCATTTAGGGTCGTTTGCATGGTTGATGGTATATGAATAATTAATTTTAAAATAAAATCTCGTATAACCTAGTACAATGTCCGTTTGGTCGCATAATTAGACAAATAATAGCTGCATAAATAATCCATAAATTAATCTTCAATGCATAAAATAATCATGTATAACAATGTCTTAACTTCTTATTATCACAACGTAAACAATCATGCATTATAATTAATCATCACATAACTAATAGTATGTAAACCAAACGACCCATTAACATATAATTTCTGGATAATTTGTGAAATTCAATGATTTTGAAGTACGGAAAAGATTTTTACACAAGTCTTCTTTATGCTTAAACTGGAATTGTTATTGATCAAAGTATTCTGTTTACCCAAAAGGATAACAAAAGACATTAAAGAGTCACCCAATTTAGTTCGTTATTTAAAAGACACCAAAGATGCATTCTGAGAAATCAAAATCAAAAGCTGAGAAATTATTCATATATATCCACCATTTATTTATTATTACGATTACAGTATAATTTCTAGTCATTACATAATATCATATCGTGAGTACATATTACGGTTCTCACATTTATTATATTATAAGTGCATAGTACGGTCGTCACATTTATCGAATCGTGAGTACATATTACAGTCGTCATGTTTATCATAATGTGAATTTACGGTCGTCACATTTATCGTATTGCGAATGCATGTTACGGTCGTCATATTTATCATATTGTGAGTGCATATTACGATCGTCACGTTTATCATATTGTGAGTGCATGTTACGGTCGTCACGTTTATCATTAAAAAAAAAAAGAACTACTCAGTTGTATCCTGAGTAGGAGTATTATATCTTAGAAATAACTATTGAGGGGCGCTAGACCTGACATCTAAGATACAATATTACAATTAACAGATTGGTATGGCTCAATCTGTCAAATAGAGCAAAAAAAGAGGCTATATTAGGGGAGAGAGTTCCCCTACATTATTCTAACTGGGTTTTGTCTAACTGGGAAGTAGTACCCATTTCTTCAGAAAGGAAATAAAAAGCATATGAAATGTTGAAATTGCTGGAAACTAGTAGCGTTCCATTGAATACAAACTAATGTTAAATCACTGTACTCATTCCTTTATCCAGCTAACTATATTCACGTCTGGTATACTAATTGGTTTAAAAGCTCCGTATTCAATTAAACAAAGCCTTTTGATGTATGACATCAATTTCCTATAAGTAGTAAAGTTTTCATTTGATGATGTTTTCAAATGTGGAGAAAGCGGAAATATGTAATCTCTCTGATGTAAGATATCTAATCAGATATATAGCTTAACAAGAAACAAGTACGCCTTCCTGCGACGTTAGAGAACTTAAGTGTCACGAACCAATTCACACTGTAGATCGTGATGGTGCTCAACGTCAATAACTCTAGCTAGGGACCTCCGAATTCGATTCGGGGCATACGCCCAGGTCCCAAATTACGATACGGATCCTCCGGGATTGTCAATACACGGATCCGGGTCCGTTTGTTTAAAACGTAGACCGAAGTCAACTCAAATGAGTTTTTAAGGCAAAATTCTTATTTTTATCAGTTTTTAACATATAAGCCTTTCGGAAGAACACACGAACTGTGCACGCAAATCGAGGAAGGCTAAAATGAGGTATTTGAGGCCTCGAAACACAGAATTAGGTTTTGAATCCTAGGATGACCTATCAGGTCATCACATTCTCCACCTCTAAAATAATCGTTCGTCCTCGAACGGACATAGAAAAGTACCTGGGCTGGTGAAAAGGTGTGGAGATCTACTCCGCATGTCTGACTCGGACTCCCAAGTAGCTACCTCGACGGGCTGACCTCTCCACTGCACTCGAACTGAAGGATAACTCTTAGACCTCAGCTGGCAAACCTGCCAGGCTAGAATATCCATCGGCTCCTCCTCGTAAGTCAAATCCTTGTCCAACTGGACAGAGCTGAAATCTAACACATGGGACGGATCACCATGATACTTCCGGAGCATGGACACATGGAATACCGGATGAACACATGCTAAACTAGGTGGCAATGCGAGCATGTAAGCCACCTCGACCACTATCTCCAGAATCTCGAAGGGTCCAATGTACCTAGGGCTATACTTGCCCTTCTTTCCGAACCTCATCACACCCTTCATGGGTGATACCCGTAGCAACACTCTCTCTCCGACCATGAATGCAACATCACGAACTTTACGGTCGGCATAACTCTTCTACCTAGACTGAGCTGTGCGAAGTCGATCCTGAATAATTCTAACCTTATCCAAGGCATCCTGTACCAAATCTGTACCCAACAACCGAGCCTCCCCCGGAACCGCCGATCGTATAATGCCTCACAGGGAGCCATCTGAATGCTCGACTGGTAGTTGTTGTTGTAGGCGAACTCTGCAAGGGGCAAGAACTGATCCCACGATCGTCCGAAGCCTATAACACATGCGCGGAGCATATCCTCCAATATCTGAATAGTGCGCTCGGACTGTCCGTCCGTCTGGGGATGAAATGTTGTGCTCAACTCAACCCTCATGCCCAAATCACGATGTACTGCCTTCCAGAAGTGCAAAGTGAACTGCGTACCTCGATCAGAAATGATAGACACAGGCACACCATGAAGACGGATGATCCCGCGGATGTAGATCTCAGCTAACCGCTCTAAAGAATAGGTAACTACCACAGGAATGAAATGAGCTGACTAGGTCAGCCTGTCCACAATGACCCAAACTGCATCGAACTTCCTCTGAGTCTGTGGGAATCTAATAATGAAATCTATAGTGATACGCTCCCATTTCCACTCAGGAATTTCTATCTTCAGAAGCAAACCACCAGGTCTCTGATGCTCATACTTTACTTGCTGATAATTTAGACACCGAGCTACATAAGCAACTATATCCTTCTTCATCCTCCTCCACCGATAGTGCTTCAGCAAGTCTTGATACATCTTGGCAGCGCCAGGATGAATAGAATACCGAAAACTATGGGCGTCCTCAAGAATCAACTCATGAAGTCCATCCATATTATGCACACAAACACGACCCTGCATCCTCAAAACTCCATCATCTCCACAGTAAACTGCTTGGCACCACCGCGCCGCACTGTGTCCCTAAGGACCAATAAATGAGTGCCGTCATACTGCCAATCTCTTATGCGCTCGAACAAGGAAGACCGAGTGACTGTACAACTAGAACATGGCTGGGCTCTGAAATATCCAACCTCACAAACTGATTGGCCAAAGTCTAAACATTTGATGCAAGCGGTTTCTCACCGACTGGAATGAACGCAAGGTTGCCCATACTCGCTGCCTTTCTACTCAAGGCGTCGGTCATCACATTGGCCTTCCCAGGATGATACAAAATGGTGACATCATAGTATTTCAATATCTCCAACCACCTCCTCTTACTCAAATTGAGATCCTTTTGCTTGAACAAATACTGAAGGCTCCGATGATCCCTGAAGACCTCACACGACACGCCGTAAAGATAGTGCCTCCAAATCTTCTGCGCATGAACAGTGGCCACCAACTCTAAGTAATGGACAAGGTAATTTTTCTCTTGAACCTCCGACTGCCGCGATGCATATGCAATCACCCTGCCATCCTGCATCAATACTGCACCGAGCCCAATACGGGATGCATCACAATATACCGTATAAGATCCTGAACCTGTGGGCAATACCAACACCGATGTTGTAGTCAAAGCAGTCTTGAGCTTCTAAAAGCTCGCCTTACACTCGTCTGACCATCTGAACGGGGCACCCTTATGGGTCAACCTAGTAAATGTGGCTGCTATAGATGAAAACCCCTCCACAAATCGATGGTAATAGCTCACAAAACCCAAGAAATTCCTGATCTCCGTGGCTAAAGTGGGTCTAGGATAGTTCTGAATTGCCTCAATCTTCTTAGGATCTGCCTGAATGCCCTCTGCTGATACAACGTGCCCTAAGAAAGTGACTGAATCCAACCAAAACTCGCCCTTTGAAAATTTAGCATATAATTGGCTGTCCCTCAGGGTCTTAAGTACAATCCGAAGATGTTGCTCGTGCTCCTCTCGACTGCGGGCGTAGATCAAGATATCATCAATAAACACAGTCACAAAAGAGTCCAAATAAGGCTTAAACACTCGGTTCATCAAATCCATAAATGCTGCTAGGGCATTTGTCAACCTAAAGGACATCACCAAAAACTCATAATGCCCGTACCGAGTCCGAAAAGCTGTCTTATGGACATCAGATGCCCTAATCCTCAACTGATGGTAGCAGACCTTAAATCAAACTTCGAAAACACCTTGGCAACCTGAAACTGATCAAATAAGTCATCAATCCTAGGCAGTGGATATTTGTTCTTGATGGTAACTTTGTTCAACCGCCTATAATCTATGCACATCCTCATCAATCCATCCTTCTTCTTCACAAATAAAACAGGCGCACCCCAGGGCGAGATACTAGGTCTAATGAAGCCCTTATCAAGAAAATCTTGCAACTGCTCCTTCAATTCTTTCAACTCTAGCGGGGCCATACGGTATGGCGGAATAGAAATGGGCTGAGTGCCCAGAGCCAAATCAATACAGAAATCAATATCCCTGTCGGGTGGCATCCCCGGCAGGTCTGCAGGAAATACCTCTGCAAACTCACGAACAACTGGTACTGAATCCATGGAAGGAACCTCCGCACTAGAATCACGGATATAAGCCAAATAAGCTAGACACCTCTTCTCGACCATATGACGAGCCTTCACATAAGAGATAACCCTGCTAGTAGAATGGCCAGAAGTCCCTCTCCACTCTAATCGAGGCAACCCTGGCAAGGCTAAGGTCACCATCTTGGCATGACAATCCAATATAGCATGATAAGGTGATATGACATCAAAATCGACCACATCGAGAAGTAAAAGATCTACGCTAGTCTCTAGACTCCCAATAGTGATCACACATGAACGATAAACACGATCTACAACAATAGCATCTCCCACAGGTATGGACACATAAACAGGAGCACTCAAAGCATCATGAGGTACAACCAAATATGAAGCAAAATAGGATGACACGTAGGAATAAGTAGAACTCGGGTCAAATAAAACTGAAGCATCTCTACTGCAAACTGAAACAGTACCTTTGATAACAACGTCAGATGACTCAGCCTCAGGCCTGGCTGGAAAAGCATAACATCGGGGTTGAGCCCCACCACTCTAAACCACGTCCCTGGGATGACTTCTAGTTGGCTGGCCTACACCTCTAATGGCCTAACCTCCACCTCTAACAGTCTGGCCTCTACCTCTGGCTGCCTGACCCCTAACTCTGGCTGGCTGAGTAGGAGCAACTGGTGCCGGGACCATGGCACGAGAACCCTGATGTTGTGGCATGATGCCTAATAATCTCGGACAGGTCCTCCTGATATGCCCATTACCACAACACTCGAAACATCCATCCTATTGTTGTGGCTGCAGAAACTGAGACTGACCCGAACGGGTCGAATAACCACGGTAAACTCTGAATAGGAGGTGTACTAATAGGAGCTGGTGGTGCACTGTAGGTTGGCTGTCCGGAATGAAGCACACAAGGACCACGACTCCCTGAAGCACTATGGGATGCCTGAAGTGCTGAATGAAATGGCCTAGGAGGATGGGCTCTACCAAAAGTACCCCTGCCTCCAGATGAGGCACCGCTGAACCTACCGGAATGACGAGGTCTCTTGTCAGACCCCTGACCTCCCTGTGCAAGAACCATCTCGACTCGCCTAGCGACATTGGTAGCCTCCTGAAAAGAAATCTCACTCCCAGTCTTCTTAGCCATCTGCAACCTGATAGGCTAAGCAAGTCCCTTAATAAACCTCCTCACCCTCTCTCTCGGTAGGAAGTAGAAGAAGAGCATGACGGGCCAAATCCACAAAACGGGTTTCATACTGAGTAACAGTCATACTGCCCTACTGGAGACGCTTGAACTGACGACGATACTCCTCTCTCAATCTGATAGGGAGGAACTTCTCGAGGAATAGCTGAGAGAACTGGTCCCAAGTAAGAGCAGGCGACCCAGCTGGTCTGGTCAACAAATAATCTCTCCACCATTTCTTGGTGGAACCTGTCATCTGAAATGCAGCAAAATCGACCCCATTGGTCTCCACTATACCCATGTTCTGTAGCACCTCATGACAGCTGTCAAGATACTCCTGGGGATCCTCTGAAGAAGCACCACTGAAGGGAACTAGAAATAGCTTAGTAAACCTGTCTAATCTCCATAAACCCTCAGAAGACACGGCGAATCCATCACCGGCCTATGCCATAATAACTGGCTGAACAATCCCAACTGGCGGGGCTACTGGAGTCTGATACTAGGGAGCCATCTGCTCCAGAGTGTGAGTAGCGGGTGTCTGTGCTCCCCCCCCAGCCTGAGAGACAGCTGGTGCCATATGAAAGGTACCAGCCTGGGCCACACTCTCCATAAGGCCAACCAAACATACCAAAGCATCCTGAAGCACTGGGGTGGCAATGAACCCCTCTGGAACCTGAGCTGGTCCAGCAGGCACAGTCTGGGCTGGAACCTCCTCCTCAAACTCCACTTGGGGCTTCACCGCTGGTGCTGCTGCTCGAGCTCTGGGCTGAGCTCTGCTCCTATCTCGGCCTCTAGCGCAGCCTCGGCCTCGACCTCTGACCCTCGTAGGAGCTGCCACTGGGGGCTCCGGCTGCTGTCCAGCTGAAGACCTGCACATGTTCTCGCCATCTGCGAAAGGACAAGAATAGAAGAGTTCAATCAGCAATGATAGAATAAAATTGCACGACAGAGAAGAATAGAAGTGAAATGGTTCCTAAACTTCATAACCTCTGGAAGATAAGCACAGACGTCTCTGTATCGATCCTCCAGACTTTACTAAGCCTGCTCGTGAATTATGAGACCTAGGCAACCTTGTGCTCTGATACCAACTTGTCACGACCCGGAATTCCCCCCTTCGGGACCGTGATGGCGCCTAACATTTCAATTGCTAGGCAAGCCAACGTTAGAGAATCAATAAGCCAATTTTTTTATTCAATTCAGTACATAAAGTCAAATAAGCTGAAACATAATGAAATGAGTGCGGAATAATATAAATGCGATAATATTTACTACAACCTGGATTTGGAGTCACAATTCACGAACTTCTAGGATTTACTACAAGTAAAGTCTGAAAGAAATACAACTGTTTGAACGAAAGAAACAGTAAAAAAACAAGGGAAGATAGATGGGGACTTCAAGGTCTGCGAATGCCAACAGATCTACCTTGAGTCTCCAATGAACCAGTCCAAGCTGCTATGCCACTCGATCAGCTAGGACCAATGCCAAAATCTGCACAAGAAGTGCAGAGTGTTGTATGAGTACAACCGACCCCATATACTCTGTAAGTACCGAGCCTATCCTCGACGAAGTAGTGACGAGGCTAAGGCGGGTCACTCACACTACACCATGTACGCAATATATATATAATAAAGACAAAAAAGGGTATACAAAGCAAAATAAAGTAGTAATTTGAAAATAATGGCTACAACTTCAGGAAATAAGCCAGCGACGTTTAGAATTACCAATCCTTAAGTTCAAAAGAAAGTACATGAAACTAACACAGCTCAGAGAAATATAAACACATAGGTTGTTGCGACGCGCAACCCGATCCCACCGTACATCATATAATCCTCTCTTATTTCCTTGTAACAACATTAACAACAATGAGTATATATATGTGTGTTGCGGCGTGCAACCCGATCCCACCATATCACAATATCGGTATCATAATTCACCCTTATTCCACCAAAACAATCCACCCTTATTACACTTGTTGCGGCATGCAACCCGATCCCACCGTACGGTATAGATTCACCCTTATTCTACCACATCAATCCACCCTTATTACACCTGTTGCGACGTGCAACCCGATCCCACCATATCAATAACAAGTACTCAAGGTGCACAATAAAATTTACAATTCAAATCACGGAAAGCCTTTACAATCCATAAATACCAAACTGAACCAAATAGGAAACCTGGTACAACATGAGGATCTATAAAAGTAATACTACACAGCGAGACCAGTCCAGAAATTTACAACTAGGAAGTGCAAATAAACCAACTTGAGCAAATAGAAGGAGATTATGAAACTATGAAAAGATCTAATGTCATACACAGGAGAAGACATTGATTAACAAGTAGCAATTAGGCATGGAAACACATTTAGAGCATATAACAATTAAGGCAGGGAAGGAGATAACTAAAGAAAAGCGGGAAAACATGTAAACAGATAATTCGGCGATTCATAAGCACTCATCACCTCGCATGTACACCACTCACATGAAATTCACATAACACATAATCGAGGGTTCCTAATTCCCTCAAGTCAAGGTTAGACACAACACTTACCTCACTCCAAAAGCCACTCAATGCTCAACCACAACTTTTCCTCTAGAATCCACCTCTAATCCACTCGTATCTAATCACAATTGACTCAATAATATCAAATATTGCTAAAGGAATCAATTAAAATGCATAAATTTAGATTTCCAAAACTTTCCCCCAAAAAGTCAAAAATCGACCCCGGGCCCGCTTGGTCAAAACCCGAGGTTCGAACCAAAATCCATTTACCCATTCTCCCCAGAGTCCGATTATGTAACTAGTTTCGGAATCCGACCCCAAATTGAGGTTAAATCCCCAATTTGCAAAACCCCTCCAATTTCTTCCTAAATCCCTAGTTTTCTACCATGAAAGAACAAAGATTAGGGCTAGGAATTAGTGGGTGATGTTAGAAATGGAAGAAAATGAGTTAAAGAGTACAAACCTATGAATTGATATTGAGTTTTCTCTTCACAATCGCTCCTAGGCCAAGTTCTAATGGAAGGGTTATAAAATTTTGGGAAAATCCCATTATTGTTCTGTTTTAAGTCACAGGCGTCAGGCTTTCTTCGCATTCGCGAAGGGCCTGCCACGTTCGTGATGAGCAGTAGCCCAAGTGGCTTTCACGTTCGCGAGCCCTCCTTTGCGTTCGCGAAGGCTGCTCCCCCATGTCCTTCGCGTTCGCGATCCAATGCTCGCGTTCGCGTAGAAGAATAACAGACCCCTCCCCCAGGTCCCTAAAGTTTCATGTTCGCGAGAAGCTGGTCGCGTTCGTGAAGGGTAAGGCCGCCATTACTTCGCGTTCACGACCCATCTACCGTGTTCGCAATTAAGAAAATCACCCTGCCCCAGTTTACTCTTCGCGTTCGCGAGAGTACCTTCGCGAACGCGAAGAAGAAGACACCAGATAACAGCTGAAGCACAAAAAAACCTAGATTTTCTATGTTTCAAAACACCTGTAGCCTATCCGAAACTCACTCGAGCCCTCGGTGCTCCAAACCAATTATGCACACAAGTCCAAAAACCTCATACGAACTCGCTCGCGCGAACAAAACACCAAAATAATGCCTAGAACTACAAATCGGACACCAAATCAAATGAAGTTTTCAAGAAAACTTTAAAACTTCTATTTTCACAACTGAACGTCCGAATCAAGCCAAACCAACTCCGTTTCTCACCAAATTTGACAGACAAGTCATAAATATAATAGTGGACCTGTACCAGGCTCCGAAACTAAAATATGGACCCGGTATCAACAAGACCAAACATCAGTCGATTCTTAAAAATCATAAAACTTTCAAACTTGCAAATTTCAACAAAAATCAATAACTCGAGCTAGGAACCTCTGAATTTGATTTGGGGCATATGCCTGGGTCCCAAATTACGATACGGACCCTCGGGGACCATCAAAATATGAATCAGGATCTGTTTGCTTCAAACGTTCACCGAACTCAACTCCAATGAGGTTTTAAGGCAAAATTCTTATTTTTATCAGTTTTTAATATATAAGCCTTCCAGAAGAACACCCTAACTGCACATGCAAATCGAGGAAGGCTAAAATGAGGTATTTGAGGCCTCGAAACATAGAATTAGGTTCTAAAACCTAAGATGACATATGGGGTCATCACAAATGACCTGTACGACCATTTTGAGCATATGCAATACGTTCAGCTATTTGAAGACTTGAGCAGTATCATATGATGTATTATTACTTGTGTGAATCATTGTTTTTGGTTTTAAGATTATTCGAAATTGATTTGGAAGAATGAATTTAATGATTGAAGCTTTAGAGTTGGAAGAGTTGACCAAGTCTGACTTTTTAGTATTTTACCTTAGATTAGAGTTTTAATGGTTATATTAGGTCTGAATGGTGATTTTAGACTCGGGCGTATGGCCGGATTTGTATTTGGATATTTCAAAAAGGTTTCGGCGCTAATTGGCGAAAGTTGGAAATTTGAAGGTTTGGAAAGTTCATAAGTTTGACTGAGAGTTGACTTTGAGGATATTGGGTTCGAATTATGGTTTTGCGGATTAGAATAGCTTCATTATGTTATTTGGGACTTGTGTACAAAATTTGAGTTCATTCCGAGTTGATTTGTTATATTTCGGTACGAGTTTTGGAAGTTGAAAGTTCAAAAGTTTATTAAGTTTGATTTGAGGTGCGATTCGTCGTTTTGATGTTGTTATGCATGATTTGAGGCCTCGAGTATGTTAGAAGTGATGTTGTTCAACAACTACCTAAATGTGTACTCTCTCTTGAGCAATATACACACTAAATAAGCACAGTTAATTGATTGCCATTCAATCAACAACAATAACACATAGTTGAACAAGTAGAGGAATCCAACGGATCAATTATATAAAAACATAACAATAATTTATCCTACAAAAGGTTCTATCAAAACTCTAGATAACAAATTAGCTATTCATAATAGTATGGAAAACTACAATACTAGAATTCATAACCAATAATGAAAATATGAAGAATGAAGTGAAAAACTCATAGAAGAATTTGCCACCTTACTCCTAGCGTGTTCTTGCCTCCTTAGGCCAAATCCCCTCTCAAAACCTTCCTCCTTGGTGGAGTCTGCCCCTCAAACATGGCCATCGCCTCTTCAAACATGTTTAGGGAGTATATATAGGCTAGGGTTGAAGTCCTAGAGTCCATATATAGTTTAGAGTCTTTTAACCCACGACTTTTAATTACCTGGCTATAGACCTCGCGATGCCTGCTCTGTAGCGCGGTCAAGCTAGCTATAGACCTCATGAAGCCTGGTCTATAGTGCGGTCAACCTGGCTATAAACCTCGTAAAGCTTGGTCTGTAGCGCGGTCAAGATGGTATAGACCTCGCGAAGCCTGGTCTATAGCGCGATCAACCTGGATATAGACCTCGCGAAGCCTGGTCTATAGCGCCGTCAACCTGGATATAGACCTCGTGAAGCCTGGTCTATAGTACGATCAACCTGGCTATAGACCTCGCGAAGCCTGGTCTATAGCACGGTTTGGATACTTGTCATGTTTTTCCTCTTTTCTTGCATTTTCTTCCTCTTTTTGTGCAACCTTCACTTGTTTTTATCTTCCGATGCTCCTACACATAAAATAACATAATTTAGCTCAAACGTCGCACAATTAACCACTAAACTAATAACATGTAAGGAGAGTAATGTACTAAAAGTATAGCATTTTGGCCTAACATCAAGGACTTGAGGTCGGGTTTTGACCGTAGCTCGAGAATGGGTATTTTAGTTATGTGAGCACGTGTTTTTAGACTTATAAGTCCGGTAGTGTCCCTATTAATGGAATTTGTGGCTCAATGAGCGGTTGGATGACCATATGGTGAGTATGACGTTATTGCGGGAAGTGTTTAGATGGTTTAAATGTGACAGGAAGAGTTTACTTGGGATGTGAGAAGGACTATTGGGTGCTTGAGAAGGGTGCACATTTCAGAAGACGCACTGTGTTTTGACTTACAGATGCTTCAATGGTATTGCGGTACTCGCCTGGTTGATCGACTGTTGATGTTCAGATTTTGCTATGTGGCATGGAAGAATTATAGAAGTATTTCTCATGGGGATGGTTATGTAAGATAGATGTGTTAGTCATTAGAGTGGTGAAGTTGGGATTGGCTATGGTGATTCATGTGTTCTATGGATTTGGAGACTGGGAGTTCTCAGAAGCAGATTGTTTCGGGGTTACGGACTATGAAGATATGGCCAAAGTTAGCTAGATGGTAGTACGTGCTACGGTTAGGTTATTGTGGACTTTTTGAGGGCCATTTATCAGTTTTAAAATGACGGAGGTTGATTTGGGGGCTCATTGGTAGTCCCAATGAGGATGTTTATTCTACACCGGGTCGGATTCGTTGACTCAGCACCGTTGTTGTTGAAGGGTGTGTTATTCGGTTAGAGTTGAGCTTTTTCATGTTCTGATATGTTTTTTTGTGTTACTCTTCTATGCTACGAAGGGTTGTGATTTGTTGGCTATATGTACACATGGTGTTTGGGCCTTATAGCGGACTTCGTGTGATTTGGTGAATGGGGTGTGGAATGGTCGATTGCGCCTTTGTTATGGTCCTTTCGGGTTTGTGGTATTAAGTTATTTGCTTCTCTGTGGTTATGGTCATGCACCTTGGGTACTTGATGTCGAATTGCGCATAGTTGTTGATTTTGAGCACGGTGGCTTGAGGTACTTCATATGGACCAGTATTTGGATGAGGTCATGCATTGTAGCTGGGTTATGTCGGGATATGATCCCTCGTGTTAGATTCGTATGTTTTGGTCCTACGGTGTGATAGGTTCATACCATTGTGTTGTGGTGGTACGTGTTGATTTTGCGGAACGGGTCTCTTATTTGAGTCATTTTCCATGATTGAGTACATTTGAATTGTTGCTTATTGGTGCACGGATTTCACGGTTTGTGGCTTAGGATTTTATTGGTGTGATATGTCAATAGAATGGTTGTGTTTGATGAGATGGGGTCATTGGACATAGAATGGGTACTATAATATTTGATTACAGTATGGATGGGGGAGTAATATCGAAAGTCGGCTTAGGGTTTGGCTTTATTTCTTATCGTACGAGAGAGGGCTCCATGACTTGTTGAACTGATAAATGGTTATGAGTTTTTGCGTGTTTCTTTCATCATCGGCAGTGTATGAAGGTTTTAGAACGGGTTTGTTTTTATAAAAGGTTTATTACATGTATTGGGTTGTTCTGAGCAGCTACTGTGATTGGGAGTTATTGCTATGAGTATTGGAGTTATGTGGTATATCATGTGATTGTGCCTTGGGTTATGGTTATAGCTTGATGCAGCTTGTTAAGGCTTATAAAAGGTGTAGATGCGAGATTCAGGTCTTATAGGAAATTTCGGATATTGGAAACTGGATTCTAAGGTGTTTGGGCTAAAGTTGAATTAAAGATCTTTAGATAGGTTGTGTCGTCAGGCGTATATGGATTAGGGTGACGTGGGATCACCCCCGGGTATGTGCATGGTAAGGTTACACAGTGATTTGATGGCTTAGGAACAACTCTTGGCACGTTCGAGGACGAACGAATGTTTAAGTGGGGGAGAATATAATGACCCGACCGGTCATTTTTAGCATATGTATTCCGTTCATCTATTTGAAATCTTGAGCAGCATCGTATAATGTATTATGACGTGTGTGAATCGTCGGTTTTAGTTTTAAGGTTATTCGGAATTGATTTTGAAGAATATATTTATTGATTGGAGCTTTAGAGTTGGAAGAGTTGACAAAGTTTGACTTTTTAGTATTTGAACTCGGATTAGAGTTTTGATGGTTCTGTTAGGTCTGAATGGTGATTTTAGACTCGGGCGTATGCCTGGATTGGCATTTGGATATTTCAAAAAGGTTTCGGTGCTAATTGGCGAAAGTTAGAAATTTGAACGTTTGGAAAGTTCATAAGTTTGACCGAGAGTTGATTTTTAGGATATCTGGCTTGAATTGTGGTTCCGAGGATTGGAATAGCTTTGTTATGTCATTTGGGACTTATTTGCAAATTTGAGTTCATTCCGAGTTGATTTGATATATTTCGGCGCGAGTTTTGGAAGTTGAAAGTTCAAAGTTCATTAAGTTTGATTTGAGGTGTGATTCATAGTTTTGATGTTGTTATGCGTGATTTGAGATATCGAGTAAGCCCATGTTATGCTATGAGAATTGTTGGTATGTTCGGACAGGGTCCCGAGAGACTCGGGTGAGTTTCGGATAGGTTTGGATTGTGTTGCACTCGTTTTTTATGTTTCAATGCCGTTTCTTCATGCATAAATGGTATCACATTAAGAAAATGAGCTTCAATTTCTATTTTGATTGAAGCATTAGATCCGTATCGTAATTTGGGAACCATAGTAAGTGGCATCATCAAGTTTCGACATCATATGAGGAATTTATGGTCATTTTACTAAGAATTGGGTTGCCAGATTGTTTCGGAGTAATTACGAAATTGCCATTGAATTCGTATTTAAAAATCTGCATTATTTTCAAATATTGAAACCAACATATCTACTTTATTATAAGGTCAAATAGAGTGATTCAAAAGTCTAACTTGACAGAAATTTCACAAGGAATGTATTGGAGGCATCTAAAGTGAGTTTCGAGATCATTTGGCACACAAACCGAGGCAGAACAACTGGGAATAATATTTAATATCGAGGGTTTGTTCATTTGATCATATATTGAGTTGGGGAGCTCGAATTTAGGCAATATTTGAGGCAATGTTTACCATATGGATTGGGGAAAGTGTTCTCTGCTTAGTTCATTCTTCGCATTTGTGAAGTCTTAATCGCAATTGCGGGGTTCACATTTGCGATACTCGGGTCGCAAATGCGATACCTGCAACTGATCAAATAGTTAGAAAAACGGGATTTTCACTCATTCTTTAAATTTTCAAACTCAAGAACCCTAGAGTCGATTTTCCAAAGAACTGTTCTTTCCCAACACACTGCTAAGTGATTCTAAACTAGTTTCTTTCAATATTTCACTACTTTTCCTAAGATTTCAACCTAAAATCTAGAGTTTTCATGGTGGAAATTGGGGTTTTTTGTAGAATTAGGGATATTTGCATAATTGGAATTTAGACCTCGAATTGAGGTCGGATTTCGAAATAAATTATATAATCGGGCTCGGAGGTAAATGGGTGGATGGATTTTGGTCCGAACCTCGGGTTTTGACCAAGCGGGCCCGGGCTCGAGTTTTGACTTTTGGGGAAAAAGTTTGGGGAATCTAAATTTATGCATTGTAATTGATTGCTTTAGCAATATTTGATATTATTGAGTCGTTTGTGGATAGATACGAGTGGTTTGGAGGTGGATTCTATAGGAAAAACACCCTCATTCTAAGACGCATGATCCTAAGCGGGGGAGAATGTAACACCCCGGAAGATTTTGAAGAGCTTAAGTGTAAAGCCTGGTAAAAGTTGCAAAGAAAAAGATGTTTCCTGGTACCGGATTAGACTTACGTGTTTGAGGATAATTGAGCATTGAGTGGCCTTTGAAGCGAGGTAAGTGTTGTGTCTAACCTTGACTTAAGAGAATTAGGAACCCTCAAACTATTTGCTATGTGAAATTCATGTGAGCGGCGTATAGGTGAGGTGACGAGTACTTATGCGCCGCCAATTTATCTGTTTTCCCTGTTTCTCCCATTTTTCTGATATTACCTCTTTCCCTATCTTAATTGTTATATACTCTACTTGTGTTCCCATGCCTAATTGCTACGTGTTAGACCTTGTTTCCTCCGGTTAATGATATTATTTCTTCCATAGTTTCATTATTTCCTGTTATTTGATTAAGCTGGTTTACCGGTTCCTTTCTGTTGTAGATTCTGAATTGGTCTCGCTTTGTAGTATTACTTATGTGGAGTTTCATGATGTACAAGTTACCTATTTGTTTCGGTTTGGAGTTTAAGTATAGTGAAGGGTTTCTGTGATTTAAATTGTGAAATTTCTGTACATATTGAGTAATTAATATTGATATGGTAGGATCAGGTTGCATACTGCAACAAGAGGAATAAGGGTGATATATTGAGGTGGAATAAGGGTGAATTTATACTGTACGGTGGGAACGAGTTGCATGTCGCAACACGTGTAATAAGGGTGAACTATGATTGTGTGATTGTGATATGGTCGAATCGGGTTACACACCGTAACAACCTATGTGTTTATGTTTCCCTGAGCTGTGTTAGTCTTACGGTATTCTCTTTTGCACTTAAGGATCGGTAATTTCTGAGCACTATTGATATATCTCCGAGAGTTGTTGTATTTCTTGCAATTTACTGCTTTTCTTCTATTCTGCTTTTCTTCTATTCTGCATTTCCTATTATGCTTTTATTATATATATATATTGCATACAGGTTGTAGTGTGAGTGACCCGCCTTAGCCTCGTCACTACTTCGTCGAGGTTAGGCTCGGCACTTATCAGTACATGGGGTCGGTGGTACTGATACTGCACTCTGCACTTCCTATCTAAATTTTGGTGCTAGTCCGAGTTGATTGTGAGGTCAGCTGCTAGATTCATCCGACAACAGACCCAAGGTAGATCTGCCGGCGTCTGCAGACACTGGAGTCCCTTTCTAGCCATTGTATTTTGTTGTTTCTTTCCTTTCGAAAACCATTGTATTTCTTTCAGACATTTACTTGTAGAAAAATCTTAGAAGTTCGTGAATTGTGACTCCAGATCCGGGTAGTAGTATATATATATTGAGGTTATTATATATTTACGCACTTATTTTAAACTCGTTATAGCTTATTTGCTATTATTTACTAAAATATATAAGAAGTGGCTTAATGATTCTCTAATATTGGCTTGCCTAGCAAGTAAAATGTTAGGCGCCATCACGGTCTCGACGGTGGGAATTCTGGGTCGTGACAAGGTCATTGTGGACAGGTTGACCAAGTCAGCACATTTCATTCTAGTAGCTGTTACCTATTCTTCAAAGCGGTTAGCGGAGATTTACATCCGTGAGATTGCACGCCTTCACGGTGTGCCCGTGTCTATTATTTCAGATCGAGGTACGCGGTTCACTTCGCACTTCTGGAGGGCACTACAACGTGAGTTAGGCACGCTGATTGAGTTGAGTACAACATTTCATCCTTAGAAAGACGGACAATCAGAGCGCACTATTCAAATATTGGAAGATATGTTTCGCGATTGTGTTATAGACTTTGGAGATTCTTGGGATCATTGTTTTCCACTTGCGGAGTTTGCATATAATAACGACTATATGTCGAGTATTTATATGGCTCTATATCAACCACGGGAGACGGTATCGATCGCCCGTTAGCTGGTTTGAACCGGGAGAGGCTCGGTTGTTGTGTACCGATTTGGTGCAGGATGCCTTGGATAAGGTTAAGATTATTCGGGATCGACTTCGCACAGCTCAGTCTAGGAAAAAGAGTTATGCCGACCGTAAAGTTCATGATATTGTATTCATGGTGGGAGAAAGAGTATTGCTCCGGGTTTCACCTATGAAGGGCGTAATGATATTCGGATAGAAAGGCAAATTGAGCCCTAGGTATATTGTACCCTTTGAATTTCTTGAAAGGGTGGGTGAAGTAGCCTACAGTCTTGCATTACCACCTAGTTTATCAGCGGTTCATCCGGTGTTCCATGTGTCTATGCTCCGAAAATATCATGGTGATTCGTCCCATGTGTTAGATTTCATCTCAGTCCAATTGGATAAGGATTTGACTTATGAGGAGGAGCCGATAGCTATTCTAGCCCGGCAGGTCCGACAGTTGAGATCTAAGATTTATCCATCAGTTCGAGTGCAACGGAGAATTAGCCAATAGGAGCATCTACCTGGGAGTCCGAGTCGGACATGCGGAGTAAATATCCACACATTTTCACTAGCTCAGTTACTTTTTTAATCCCGTTTGAGGACGAATATTTATTTTAGAGGTGGAGAATGTGATGACCCAAAATGTCATCTTTAATTTAAACATTCATTTATCTGTTCTATGACCTCGAAAAGCACTATTCATCATTCCTCAACTTGCGTGCGTAGTTCGAATAATTTTTCGGAAAGTTTTTATATGGCAAATTGATTAAAATATGAAATAGAGCTTTAAAACTCAACCGAGTTGACTTTGGTCAACATTTTGAGCAAACAGACCCGAATCAGTATTTGGACAGTTCCAGTAGGTCCGTATCGTGATTTGAGACTTGGGCGTATGTCCGGAATCGAATTCAGAGGTCCCTAGCTCAAATTATCGCTATTTAACGGAAACTAGAAATATAAAGGCTAAAGATTTCCAAAGTTTGACCGCGGAGTTGACTTTATTGATATTGGACTCGGATTGAGATTCCGAAAATTGGAATAGCTCTGTTATGTCATTTATGACTTGTGTGCCAAATTTGAAGTCATTTCGGATTCATTTAACATGTTTCGGCACAAGTTTTGTAAATTGAAAAGTTTGAAACTAATAAGTCCGAATCGAGGTGTGAATTGTAATTTCGATATTGTTTGACGTGATTTGAAACCCCGAGTAAGTCCGTATTATGTTTCGGGACTTTTTGGAATATCCGGACGGGAAGGGACTCGGGTGAGTTTTGGGGTGATTGCAGACCATTTCTAGGGCATTTTTAGCTGCTAGTGTTTGGCTACAACAGTGTGCTATGAGGTAGCGGGTAATTGTCCGTGATCGCGATGAGTAAAATGGGAGAAATTGACTAGTGCTTCGCGATCGCGGATGACCTTTCGCGATCGCGTAGAGGAAACCTCTGCTGCATTGACCCAACTTTGGAAGCTTATATCTCGCAATCTATAAGGAATTTGGAGATTATCCAAAAATAAAAGTTGTAGCTCTTTGTATTTAGTTTTAATAAAAGTAAACCATTTGACATTTGGAGTTATGTACAAAAAGTTATGGTTAGTGCACTACAGGATGTCCGGGAAGATGTTTGGAAATCACGAAGAAGAAATTTATGTTGCATATGGCTGATTTTGGAAGTTTATATCTCGGAATCTATAAGGAATTGGGAGATGACGAAAACATGAAAGTTGTAGATATTATTGTCTAGTTTTCAGAAAGATAAACCATTTATTATTTGGATTTTTGTTTAAAAGGTTATGACCATTATACTAGAGGTTATCTGAAAGAGTTGGAGACGACTATTGGAAACATTGTGTTTCGCGATCACAGGATTTTGGCCGCGATCGCATAGGGTAAATGACCGGGCAATAGAACTTAAATTCTGAAAATGGGATTTCGTCCTATTTTTCACTTCTCACGATTTTGAGCTCGGGTAAGACGTTTGTTTGGCGAATTTTACGGGAAAACAATGGGGTAAGTATTTCTTATCCTATATTTATTATATTTCATGATTCCATACTCATTTACATCATGAATCCGTGAATTTATAAAAGAAAAATCAGATTTTTATAAAATCTTCTAAGAATATAAAATGAAGATTTGAAGGTCAATCCGATGTCGGAATTCGATAATTTTTGTATGGTTGAACTCGTATCGGAATGGATGTTCATATTTTGTGAGTTTTTCGGGATTCGAGACGTGGGTCCCACTGTCAATTTTTAAAATGAATTTCGGATTTTAATTCGAAAAATTAGTAAATTCAAATGGAACTAATTCCCACGATTTGTATTAAGTATATTGAATTGTTTATGATTAGATTTGAGGATTTCGGACATTTCGCGAGGCAAATGTTTATTGGAATATTGAATTTTGTTGCAAAGCGACGTAAGTGTCATGGTTAACCTTACATTGAGGGAGTAAGACTTATTTATCTATTTGTTACGTGATTTAATGTGCGAGTATAACGTATATGTGAGGTGACGAGTACTTATGCGTTGTGGTTGAGTCAAAGCATGCGGGTGAAATTTGTTTATTGTGAATAATTACCTATTTAATTAAGATATTCCAACTTAAGTATATTATTGATTATTTGATCATTATTCGTGAAATTATTATTTATTTAACTATTGTTGAATATTTTGGAAGGTGAAGTCGGTATTCTGGTATTAAATTGATTGATAAGTGTATATCCCCGCATTTAAATACTCTTCCGAATTTATATTATTATTTTCATGGTAAGGAAGAGTGTAGAAGCACGAAGGGTGATGCCGTGCCATTTTTATTATTTATTTTATCATTGTCATCGTGAGAAAGAGTATAAAAGCACGAAGGGTGTTGTCGTGCCATTTGTGAGTGTAAAAGCACGAAGGGTGTTGTCGTGCCATTTGTGAGTGTAAAAGCACGAAGGGTGATACCGTGTCATTTTCAGAGAGTGTAAAAGTACGAAAGGTGATGCCTTGTCAAAAGAGAGTTAAATCACAAAGGGTGATGCTGTGCCAATTATTATTATTTATTTATCAGTTTATAGGAGGAATGAGAGTAAAAGCACGAATGGTGGTGCTGTTCCATTTTCATATCATCAGTTGCTCATTTTATTGTTAAGGAATTATTTGGCTGCTAAGTGATAATTCTCCTCCTGAGATTATTATATTTACCCTCTTCGCATGTTCCCTCCCAAATTTATAAAGTGTTATTTATTGTTTTATTGTTGCTTTGTATTTTTATATACTTGTACATGTTTTGTACGTACGTGTCCTGTCGTAGCCTCGTCACTATTTTGTCGAGGTTAGGCTCGACACTTACGGAGTACATGGGGTCGGTTGTACTCATACTACACTCTGCACTTCTTGTGCAAATTTTGGAGTTGGTCCCAGTAGCGTACCATAGACGTGCTCATATTCAGCTACTCAGAGGAGACTTTAAGTTAAAACCAAACTAAACCAAACTAATTATGGTCGGGGTTTTTTCCCAATACCAAATATTCTTTGTAAATCCTTGTACTGCTAATGAAGGAATTTGTCTTGTGAGTGGAAACTCTATACGTTTTTTATCATTTTGATTTTTCATTTTACTAGGTAACAAATTATGGGAGAAGGTGGTCTTCTAGATGATTACATTAATTTGATTTAGACATGAAAGTAATATAATTGGCATGGTGCAATTATATTACTTTAAAGGGGACTAGCTAGGCTCGCACACATAAGAGATTTGAGACATGATTTGCAAAATTTTGTTACTATCATTCCTTCCGTGTTGGAATCATTAAAGTGAAAGATTGCGTTCAGAATGACTTGTAGAGTCATGGCTAGACCAATAATGATCAAGAGAAATTAAACTCCTATATATGACGCCCCATAATTATAAATAAAGCTACCATTTTCTCTCCTTCTCTAACTTCCTCCAATCCTATCCATGGCTTACATGATCCTTTTCAAGGTAGCCATCACCATTTTAACTATTACTTTTAACAGAGCTTCTGCGTCTGATCCAGATCCACTCCAGGATGTTTGTGTCGCTGATTACAACTCATGTTAGTATTTTTTTCAATAACCAATTTCTTATCATCCCATGCATTTTCTTCATGGTTTTACTTATACTAACAAACAGTTATGTTTTTCATTAATAGAGAATTAATGTATGTCTCTTTTCTCAATGGCTGTTGCTTCTACCAATTATACAACTTCCTCATCTATCAAAAATATTTTCTTATGTAAACATAAAAATTAGTATAAGCAAAAAAGTCTAGCTAGTTAAAGCATCTTTGGAGCAATTTAACATGCAAACGACACACACATATTGTAATGCTGATTATTCATATTTAATTACTCATATAAATTTTATTAATATATATACGTGAAACAGCTATAACGGTGAACGGATTTTCATGCAAAAGGAACTTTACATTCACTCCAGAAGATTTCGCATCAATGAAAATTGCACAACCAGGAGAACCTAATATTTTTGGCACTCGAGTAGCTGTAGCCAATATTTATAACATGCCTGGCCTTAACACACAGGGTGTATCAATGGCTCGAATTGACTTTGAACGTGATGGTTTAAACCCGCCGCATACTCACCCTCGAGCCACTGAAATTATATTCGTAAAAGAGGGTACATTAGTTGCTGGATTCATCACTACGGACAATGTTTTTGTTAACAAATTGATCACAAGGGGAGAAGTCTTTGTTTTCCCAAGAGGGCTCATCCATTTCCAGTTTAATGTTGGCAGAGGTAACGCAACTATTATTGTGGCCTTTAACAGCCAAAATCCTGGTGTTCAGCTTATTGCACTTTCCATGTTTGCGAGTAGACCTCAAATTCCAGAAGAAGTTGTGGCCAGAGCATTTCAAACTAGTGTTGAGGAAGTTCGGGCGATAAGAGCAAGGCTTGCACTACCTACTGGCTTAGCTTCAGGCTGCCAATGGGATGACCGCAATATGCACTCACAATATGATAAACGTGACGATCGTAACATGCACTCATAATATGTTAAATATGACGACCATAACATGCACTCATGATATAATAAACGTGACGATCATAATATGTACTCACGATATGGTATTATGTAATGACTTACAATTATATTATAATAATAATAATAAATAAATGGTGGATATATATGAATAATTTCACAGCTTTTGCTTTTGATTTTGATTTCTCAGAATGCATCTTTAATTTGGTGTCTTTTAAATAACGAACTAAATTTCGGTGACTCAATGTCTTTTGTTATCCTTTTGGGTAAACAGAATACTTTGATCAATTACTAATTCCAGTTTAAGCTCAAAGAAGACTTGGGTAAAAATCTTTTCCGTACTCTAAAATCATTGAATTTCTCAAATTCTCCAGAAAGTATATGTTAAGGGGTCGTTTGGCTCACATGTTAGTTATGTGATGATTAATTATAATGCATGATTGTTTACATCGTGATTAATAAGAAATTAATACATTGTTATACATGATTATTTTGTGCCGTAATGATTATTTTGTGCAGTAATGATTATTTTTTCCGATATTATTTTTCTTATTATGCGATCAACTAGACATTGTATTATTTTATACGAGATTTTATTCTAAGACTAATATTCATATACCATCAACCAACCAACCCTAATGAATTAAATCAATCAAAATCTCTACGCACTGGAAACTAATATTCATAAATGAAAACCTAGAAAGGTAAGGAATGCAGAAACAATCTATATATTTATATCTATTTATCAATCCATATTTATATCTATACTGAAAGTATAAAAAGGTAGGGGAGAGGGATGAATTGTAGCCAAATTAAAAACTTAATCGACTTAAAGAGGAATCAGTCGACTAAACTTTTCCAGCAGGTTTGATTTGCAGAAAAAGCAAGTTGAGACTTTAAACAAATATCTCAACAATTTAACATGATATATGCTCAGATACCAATTGTTAGAATCAAAAATACTTTAACCCAAGACCTACCATGTCAAATCATCAAGAATAAAATTGAATGCGGAAGCGTCCCTGAATCCATGGGAATGAATGAAACTTGTCGTCTTGTGTTAACGGTTTTTCAAACCAACACGTAAGTTGTTCTATTCTTTCCAACGATGGGATGCTAGAAAGAAAACCCTACGTCGGAGTTGGAGACCATAACTAGGGGTTGGCATTCGGTACTTCGGTACTGTAACGACCCGGCCGGTCGTTTCGAGAGTTGTAGCCCTGTTCCCCTATTTACTACTCGTTTTGTGTTGTATAGCTGTTATATAACTTATCGTGTTAGTTGATTTGGGTCCGGAGAGATTTCGGAATGAATTGAGACACTTAGTCTCATAATGAAAAGCTTAAGTTGGACAAGTTGGCCGGATGTTGACTTATGTGTAAACGACACCAGATTTGTATTTTGATGGTTCCGTTAGATCCGTTAGGTGATTTTGGACTTAGGAGCATGTCCGGATTGTGATTTGGAGGTCTGTAGTTGAATTAGGCTTGAAATGGCGAAAGATAAATTTGTGGGAAGTTTGATCGGGAGTGGACCTTTTGATATCGGGGTCGAATTCCGATTCCGGAAGTTGAAGTAGGTCCGTGGTGTCATTTGTGACTTGTGTGCAAAAAGATATTGTTTGAGGAGATTTGAGGGTTCGACTAAATTCGTATGATATTTTAAAGACTCGTTGGTATGTTTGGTTGAGGTCCCGGGGACCTCGGATTGATTTCGGATGATTTTCGGAACGAGGTTTGAAGTTGAAGAGTTGCTGAAGATTTGCAACTGCTTGTGTAATCGTACCTGCGGATTGGGAACTGCAGATGCGAGCTCGCAGAAGCGAGAAAGGGACAGCAGAAGCGGTCAAGAAGGAAGCTGGCAGAGGTCGCAGGTGCGAGGTCCTTTCTGCACTTGCGTGTCCGCATATGCAGGTATTAGATCGCAGAAGCGCATGGTCGCTTGGCGAGGCAGCTTCGCAGAAGCAGATGGCCCGTCGCAGAAGCATGTCCGCAGAAGCGGACTGGGCACCGCAAAAGCGTGAAAGGCCGCAGATGCGGTTAAATGAACCGCATAAGCGGTTTTGCTGGGCAGAATTAAAATCATAAGGGTTCGCGATTTTCTTCATTTTCAAACATTTTGAGCTCGGACTAGGGCGATTTTTGTGAGGGTTTTCGAGGGGATTCTTTAGGTAAGTCCCTTGTGCTTGTTTTTGATCAATAATCTTGTATCCCGATTGATTTTCCACCTAGTTTGGGTGTTTATGAGGTGTAATTTGGGAGTTTGAGGCTAGGGATTTGGAGAGTTGATTTGGGGGATTTGGGTGAGGATTAGGTGTTGTATTTTGATAGAAATTGTATGGTTGGACTCGTGATTGAATGGGCTTGCGGACTTTTTGAGTTTTGTTGGATTTCGAGACGTGGGCCCGGGGCAGTTTTGAACCAATTTCGGATTTTTGAGTTATAACTTAGTAATTTCTTGTGGAATTAATTCCTTTAGCCCGTATTGATTGTATTGTACTATTTGTGGCTAGATTCGGGTCATTAGGAGATCAATTTGCGAGGCAAAGGCATATTGGAGAAGGAATTTTCTCGGATTGAGGTAAGTAACACTTCTAAACTTGGCTCTGAGAGTTCGAAACCCCAAAATATGTGTTATATGATTGGTGTTGAGGTGACGCACATGCCATGTTACGGGCGTGCGAGCGTGCACTGTGAGAATTGTGGCCTTGTTGATTCCATGGCACTGCATAGTGGACTTATATTGTTGATGTCCGTGTTTTTATTATATGATAAAGTAATTAAGCTGCTAAACATGCTAGAGATCATGTCTTGGCTATATACCGGTACTGTTGGGACCCATAGCGGTCGTTTCTTGTTGTTATCTTACTGATTTTATTGATATTTCATGTCGTTTCTTGTTGTTATCTTACTGATTTTATTGATATTTCATACTCAGTCATATTCATTCATTTCACATCATATCTCAGGCTCTGTTGTTATTTGTTGATGCATTATATCATTATTTTCTGGCTAGTTTCATTGACATGGTGAGCCGGTGAGAGAGACTGGAGAGAGTGATGACTGAGTGAGATCGAGGGCCTGACTATGAGTGACATTTATGGTATCGGGTTGCACGCCATAGTGGTTATACTGATTTATGATAGTGCTTGGGCTGAAGGAGCCCATTCGGAGTCTGCACACACCCCCAGTGAGCGCGATTGATTATATTAAGGGATGAATCTTCCCTGGATTAGCAGCAGCCAAGCAATGTTGATGTTGCAATTTTTTGAGAGAAGTCTAGGGTTAGAAAATAGAAAAGGGAAAGGAGGTAAGCAGAAGAAGGCGAGAAGCTACTGCCTGTAAGTCTCTAAGCCTAAGGAGGCTGCTAGGCACGCTAAGGGATTAGCGAATTAGGATTTAGGGGGCTTCGGGTGTTGGGCTTAGGCTTATTGGGTTGGAAAATAGAAAAAGATGTGGGCTTGGACTTAAATATTTCGGTATTTTGGTATACCTAAATATCAAAAACTCAATACTGAATACAGTACTGAAACACTGAAACGCCACAATTTCTGTACCGAAGTATACCGAAATACCGAAAAACTCTATATCGAAATACCAAATTAATTCGGTTCGGATTCGGTTTCGATTTTTTGGATTTTATGCCCATCCCTAACCATAACCCTATTAATAGGTGCACAAGTTTATGTATTTCTAATATAGCCCATCATCAAATTAGAAACTACATCCGTGTATCTACATATAAGACCCCGTACTTTACAAGGTATCTAATAGACTCATTTAACTTTAAAATCTTAGCAGATTACTTTTAATTTGAGTCAACCTTTTAATGATAGCAACCAACATATGATTATTCTTAATACAATATATGTGCAAGTCCATAAAAAGTTCAAGTCTAGTTGAGACTAACTTTGGAGCAATTTAACATTCACCCCCACCCCCTCCCCAAACCACACACATATATATGTATATGTTATTATCAAGAACTTATATCATTTCTAAACACATGTTTTGACATATGGATAATGTAAAATATTTTTTCACAAGCAGTCTATATTAACCTATTGTAGTAGCTAGGTACAACCTACTTTATTTTCTAGTTTACTAATCTCACTTTTTGTGGATTGACTTAAAGTCTTCTATATTGAATCTTTTATTTATATCATAATGCTGATTATTCATATTTAATAATTCATATAACCTTTTTTAATATATACGTGAAACCATTATAACGGTGAACAGATTTTCATGCAAAGGGAAATTTATATTCACGCTAGAAGATTTTGCATCAATGGGAATCGCACAACCAGGAGAACGCAATATTTTTGGCAGTCGAGTCGGTATAGCCAACGTTTTCAACATACCTGGCCTTAGCAAACAAGGTGTATCAATCAATCGAGTAGACTTTGAACGTGATGGTTTAAACCCCCCACACACTCACCCTCGAGCCACTGAAATTATATTCGTAAAAAAGGGTACATTAGTTGCTGGATTCATTAGTACGGACAATATTTTTGTTAACAAGTTGATCACAAAGGGATGAGTCTTTGTTTTCCCAAAAGGTCTCATCCATTTCCAGTTTAATGTTGGCAGATGTAACACAACTATTATTTTGGCCTTTAACAGCCAAAATCCTAGTGTTCTGCTTATTATAATTTCCATGTTTGCGAGTAGATCTCAAATTCCAAACGAAGTTGTTGCTAGGGATTTTCAAACTAGTGTTGAGGAACTTTGGGCGATAAGGGCAAGAATTGCACTACCTACTGCAGGCTTACCTTCAGGCCGCTAATGGGACGACCGCAATATGCACTCACAATATGATAAACGTGATCAAGATAGACACGGCCAAGGCGTATGATAGGATGAATTGCTCTTGCCTTATCTCGGTACTTAGAAGATTTGGTTTTTCAGAGGGTTGGATTGATCTCATCTAGAAGCTTATATCAGATGTTTGGTACTCCGTGATTATTAATGGCAAGTGAATGGGATTTTTCACTTCAGCTCAGGGTCTTAAACAGAGTGATCCTCTTTCACCCTCCATATTCATATTAGGTGCTAAAGTGTTGAGCAGGATGTTAAATAACCTCTTGCAACGCAATAACCATTTTACCTCATTTTCTATGAGTATAAAGGGTCCTTATATTAATCATCTTGCCTATGCAAATGATATTGTAATATTTAGTAGTGGGAATAGTAAGTCTTTGAGGCTGATTATGAAGCAAATTCATAAGTATGAGAAGAGCTCTGGTCAGAGAGTTAATGTAGACAAAAAATTTTCTTAACCTCTCCTAAAGCAGGTGCTTGCAGAATCAATAGGATCATTGGTGTCACAAGTTTTAAGAACAAGGATTTTTCTTTCAATTACCTTGGATGTCCAATTTATATTGATAGAATTGTTTTTAATATTTTAATATTATGCTAGCCACGGTAGTCAATAGTCTTAATGGTTAGCATGGTAAATTGTTATCCAGTGGTTGCAGGCTAATTCTCATCAAGCATGTATTGCAGTCCATGCCTACTTATACCCTCACTGCTATGAAACCTCCCAAAGGGATCCTAAATCTTATGGAAAAGTATTTTGCTAGATTCTTTTGGGGCTCTTCGGGGGATAAGAATAAATATCATTGGAGTTCCTAGAAGAACCTTTTGTTATCCTAAAGATGAGGGGGCATTGGAATTAGGAGTATAAAGGAGATTAACGATACTCCAACTATGAAAAGATGGTGGAGGTTCAGGATTCAACCTTCTTTATGGTTTTCCTTCCTACAAGCTAAGTCCTTCTCTAGGAAATATCATGTTGCTAGGAAAAGTTATGCTAATACCTCTCATGAATGGAAGAACCTTATGAGGATCAATAAGAAAGCAGAGCCTAATATGATCTGGAAACTACAAGCCGCTACTTGTAGTTTTTGGTGGGATAATTGGACAGAAAAAGGTGCATTAACTAATCTCTGTCATAATGCTCGTACCTCTTCCAAAACTCATGTTAAGAACTTCATTCAGAACAATCAGTGGAATATTGATAAGCTTCAAAGAATTGTCCCTACTCACATGGTTCAACAGATATTGAAAGTTGAGATTGGATTTTTGATAAGCTTCAAGAAGCTACTGCCCATATGTCTCTAAGCGTAAGGAGGCTGTTAGGCACGCTAAGGGATTAGGAAATTAGGATTGAGAGTTTTATGCGATAGGTCATATTTTAAAACTTATCTATATAAACAACACAACTTTTGGTTTACTTCAAAAATGATAGATTTATTTACATTTATAGCAGTTTAAAAAATTAAATATGATTTTCAAAATGAGTACTAAAGCACAATTTCTGCAGTCAAAACGTGATATATTTCATTTAAAAGAAAACCTACATTTAATACAACTACCATATAAATGTTACTGCCCCCACTAAAAATGTGGAATCGATTTCTATCCTTATCTATTAATTAGATTTCTACTCACTCTTCCATAAACAAAAGATTACCTTAATTTCTAGGAGATTTTCTGCTCTTTTTCGCCTATTCTACCATCTTTGAATATTTTCATGATTCATCTTCTTATTCTTCATTTATATTTCAAATCTCTGGATACTAGGTGTGATGATCCAAAGGTTCATCTTTAAATTTAATAATTATTTCTGTATTCTAAGATCTCAAATAGCACCATTCAGCTTTTCTCAACTTGCGTGCGCAGTCCGTAAATTGTTTCTAGAAATTATTTAGGTGAAAAATTGTTTAAAATGTGAAATAGAGCTTTAAAACTCAATTTGGTTGATTTTGGTCAACATTTTGAGCAAACAGACCCAGATCAGTACTTTGACAGTTCTGGTAGGTCCGTATCAAGATTTGAGACTTGGGCGTATGCCCGAAATCAAATTCGAAGGTCCCTAACTCGAGTTATCGCATGTTGTTGAAAATTTTAAGTTTAAAGGCTTAATGACTTTAATGAATTAACCAATGTTTGACTTTGTTGATACCAGGTCCGTATTTTGGTTCCAGAACTTGGCATAGGTCCGTTATTATATTTATGACTTGTCTGTCAGATTTGGGAAGAAACAGAGTTGGTTTGACATGATTCGGACGTCCGGTTGTAAAAATAGAAATTTTAAAGTTTTCTTAAAAATCTCACTTGATTTGGCATCCGATTCATAATTATAGGTGTTAAATTGGTATTTGATCGTGCGAGCGAGTTCGTATGAGATTTTTGGACTTGTGTGCATGTTTGGTTTGGAGCCCCGAGGGCTCGGGTGAGTTTCAGACGAGTTTCAGACCAGTTTTGTTCAAGAACAGAAGGCTGGAAATATGGTATTTCAAAGTTCTGGTTTCCTTCTATGTGATCGCGTGGCTTCATCCGCGATCGCAAATGTTTATTGAGAACATATGAAACATTTATTCTATGTGATCACATAGTATTGTCCACGATCGCACAGTTGAAGAAGCTAAGGCATCGCGAACACGTGGGCAAAGTCGCGTTCGCGAAGAAGGAGTGAGGCAAAAGTTGTAGCACACTATTTGTGCTATGCGATCGCATTCAGCTGTCCGCGATTGCGTAAGGCTGAGAAATGGTTCTTTGCGTTCGCATAAGCTTTTCCGTGTTCGCGTAGAGCTAAAACTGGGCAACCTAAAAATGTGCTTCACGATCGCGAAGCATTGTCCGCGATCGCATAGGGTAAAAACTTGGGCAAACAGAACTTAAGTTCTGTAAATGGGATTTCGCCCATTTTCTACCATTTTCGATTTTGAGCTCGGGTAAGACGATTTTTGGGTAATTTTCACAGAAAAAATATTGGGACAAGTGTTCCTTATCCTATATTGATTATATTTCATGAGTCCATACTCATTTACATCATGAATCCGTGAATTTAGTGAGGAAAATCAGATTTTTATAAAATCTTCCAAAAATATAAAATTAAGATTTGAAGGTCAATCCGATGTTGGAATTTGATAATTTTTGTATGGTTGGACTCGTCTCAGAATGGGTGTTCGGATTTCGTAAGTTTTTTCGAGATTCGATACATAGGCCTCACTGATGATTTTTAGATGAATTTCAGATTTTTAATCCGGAAAATTCGTAAATTCATATGAAATTAATTCCTATGATTTGTATTGAGTATATTGAATTGTTTATGACTAGATTTGAGGATTTCGGACACGAATACGCGAGGCAAAGGTTTATTGGATTCCTGAATTTGGTTGCAAAGTGAGGTAAGTGTCGTGGTTAACCTTTACTTGAGCGAGTATGACTTATTTGTCTATTTTTCACATGATTTAATGTGCGGGTACAATGTATGTGTGAGGTGACGAGTACTTATGCGTTGTGGTTGATTCAAAGCATACGAGTGGAATTTGTTTATCGAGAATAATTGCCCATTAAATTAACATATTCCTGCTTAAGTTTATTATTGATTATTTGATTATTATTCATGAAATTATTATTCATTTAATAATTGTTGAATATTTTGGAAGGTGAAGTCGGTATTCTGGTACTGAATTGATTGATAAGTGTATATCCCCGCATTTAAATACTCTTCCGAATTTATATTATTATTTTCATGGTAAGGAAGAGTGTAAAAGAACGAAGGGTGATATCGTGTTTATTTGTATTATTTATAATATCATTGTCATGGTGAGAAAGAGTGTAAAAGCACGAAGGGTGTTTGCCGTGCCATTTGTGAGTGTTAAAGCATGAAGGGTGATGCCGTGTCATTTTCAGAGAGTGTAAAAGCATGAAGGGTGATGTCGTGCCAAAAGAGAGTTAAAGCACGAAGGGTGATGCCGTGCCAATTATTATTATTTATTTATCAGTTTATGTGAGGTAAGAGAGTAAAAGCACGAAGGGTGGTACCGTGCCATTTTTATATTATCAGTTGCTCATTTTATTGTTGAGGAATTAATTGGCTTCTAAGTGATAATTCCCCTGCTAAAAATTATTACATCAACCCCCTTCGCATGTTCCCTCCTAAATTTATAAAGTGTTCTTTATTCTTTTATTGTTACTTTGTATTTGTATATACTTGTATAGGTTGTTTACGTACGTGTCCTATCATAGCCTCGTCACTACTTTATCGAGGTTAGGCTCAACACTTACGGAGTACATGGGGTCGGTTGTACTCATACTACACTCTGCACTTCTTGTGCATATTTTGGAATTAGTCCCAGCGGCGTACCATAGACGTGCTCGGATTCAATTACCTAGAGGAGACTTGAGGTATAATGGCACAACGTACGTAGTTCTGAAGTCCCCTTCTATCTTATCTTAGTTTTGTATTATCTTTCAAACAGCTTGAATTTTATTTAGACCTTTATTTGTATTATTCTAGTAGCTCGTGCACTTGTGACACCAGATTCGGGGATGTATTTTGATAATTCGATATTTATGGTCTTCCGCACTTTATTCCAGTAATTGACTTCTAGTTAATTTAAATTGCTTAAAAATGGTTAAAATTATTCTAACGTTGGCTTGCCTAGCAAGTGAAATATTAGGCGCCATTACGGTGCTGAAGGTGGGAATTTCGGGTCGTGACAGTTTGTATCAGAGCCCTAAGTTACTTAGGTCTTACGAGTCACGAGCAAGCTTAGTAGAGTCTGAAAGATCGGTACGGAGATGTCTGTACTTCTCTTTTAGAGGCTACGAAGTTTAGGAACAACATTATTTCTTTCTTATTCTATCATGCGATTATATTCTATCATCGATGATTGAACCATTCTATTCTTATTCTCTCGCAGATGGTGAGAACACGTAATACATCTACCGATGGACAGGGACCAGAGCCCCCGGTGGCAACTATGATCAGGGGTCGAGGTCGAGGTCGTGCTAGAGGTCGAGGCAGAGGCAGAGGTAGAGCTTACTCTAGAGCTCAATAAACAACACCTGTTGTAGAACCTCAGGTGGATCTTCAAGAGGAGGTTCCAGTTCAGACTGTACCAGTTGGACCAGTTCAGGTCCTGGAAGGATTCATAGCTACTCCGATGCTTCAGGATGCTCTAGTCTGTTTGGTGAGTTATATGGAGGGTGTGGCCTAGAATGGTACGTTTCCAGTGGTACCAGCCATCTCACAGGATGGGGGAGGAGCAACAACTCTCACTACTCCCGCTCCGGAGCAGATGGCTCCCTAGTATCAAGCTCCAGCAGCCCCGCCAGTTAGGGTAGTTCGGCCAGTTATTGCGGCACAGGCCCGTGATAGGGCCGCCATGTCTTCTGAGGCCTTATTGAGACTGGATAAATTTACTAAGCTCTTTCCAGTTCACTTCAATTGTATACCTTCTGAGGACCCACAAGATTATCTTGACCGCTTCCATGAGGTGCTACGGAACATGGGTATAGTTGAGACTAATGTGGTCGATTTTGCTGTATTTCAGATGACGGGTTCTACCAAGAGGTGGTGGAGAGATTTTGTGCTGACCAAAACAGCTGGGTCACCTACACTGACTTGGGAGCATTTCTCACGGCTATTTCTAGAGAAGTTCTTCATTATCACATTGAGAGAGGATTTTCGCAGGCAGTTTGAGCATCTCCAGCAAGGCAGTATGACTGTTACTCAGTACGAGACCCGTTTAGTGGATCTAGCCTGTCATGCTCTCCTTTTACATCCTACCGAGAGAGAGAGAGGGAGGAGGTTTATTGAGGGACTTACTCACCCTATTAGACTTCAGATGTCCAAGGAGACCGGAAGTGAGATTTCTTTTCAGGTGGCTACTAATGTTGCTAGGAGGATCGAGATAGTTCTTGCACAGGGGGAAGGGCAGGGGTCTGATAAGATGCCTCGTCAGTTCGGTGGGTTAAGTGGTGCCTCGTTTGGAGGAAGTGGTAATTTTGGTAGGGGTCATCCTTCCGGGATGTTTCATTCAGCGCTCCAGACTATGTTTAGTGCACCACCAGCTCCTATCAGTGCACCTCCAATCTAAAGTTTTCAGGGTGGTTACTCAGGTTGATAGGGACAATTTCAGGGTCAGTAGTCACAATAGTCGAGGTCCTATTATATTTGTGGTGATCCAAGATACATTGCTATATTCTGCCCCAGGTCTCAGGGCAGCATGCAGCAGTAGGGTTCTCGTGCTATGATTCTAGCACCGGTTGCTTCACCGCCTGCTCAGCCAGCTAGAGGTAGGGATCAAGCAGCTAGAGGTGGAGGTCAGACCATTAGAGTTGGAGGTCAGGCTGCTAGAGGTGGAGGCCAGCCAGTTAGAGGCCATCCAAGGGACGCAGTTCAGAGTGGTGGGGCCTAGCCCCGATGTTTTGCTTTTCCAGCTAGGCCTGAGGCCGAGTCATCAGATGCCGTGATTACAGGTGTTATTCCAGTTTGCCATAGAGATGCTTCAAGTCTATTTGATCCAGGATCTACTTATTCCTATATGTCCTCTTATTTTGCTTCATGTCTGGTGATGCCTCATGATTCTCTAAGTGCTCCTGTGTGTGTGTCCACTCCGGTGGGAGATTCTATTGTGGTAGATCATGTCTATCGTTCGTGTGTGGTTACTATTGCTAGTCTTGAGACTAGTGTGGATCTTCTACTTCTTGATATGGTAGATTTTGATGTCATCTTTGGTATGGATTGGTTGTCACCTTATCATGCTATATTAGATTGTCATGCCAAGACGGTAACCCTACCGGGGTTACCTCGGTTAGAGTGGAAAGGAACTCCTGGTCATTCTACCAGTAGGGTTATTTCTTATATGAAGGCTCGGCATATGGTCGAGAAAGGGTGTCTAGCCTATTTGGCTTATATTCGCAATCCTAGTGCAGATAGACCTTCTATGGACTCGGTACCAGTTGTTCGTGAACTTCCAGAAGTATTTCCTGCAGATTTGTCGAGGATGCCACCCGACAAAGATTTTGACTTCTGTATTGATTTAGCTCAGGGCACTCAGCCCATTTCTATCCCACCATACCGTATGGCCCCGCCAGAGTTGAAAGAATTGAAGGAGCAGTTACAAGACTTGCATGATCAGGGATTCATTAGACCCAATGTCTCGCCGTAGAGTGCACCAGTATTATTTGTAAAGAAGAAAGATGGTTCTATGCGGATGTGTATAGATTATCGACAGTTGAATAAGGCCACTATCAAAAACAAATATCCGTTGCCAAGAATTGATGACTTATTCGATCAGCTTCAGGGTGCCAAGGTATTTTCGAAGATCGATTTGAGGTCTTGTTACCATCAGTTGAAGATTAGGGTATCTGATGTCCCTAAGATAGCTTTTCGGACTCGGTATAGGCATTACGAATTCCTAGTGATGTCATTTGGGCTGACAAATGCCCCAGCAACATTTATGGATTTCATGAATTGGGTGTTCATGCCCTATTTGGATTCCTTTGTGGTTGTGTTCATTGATGATATCTTGATTTACTCCAGCAGTTGATAGGAGCATGAGAAGCATCTTTGGAGTGTGCTTCAGACTTTGAAAAATAATCTGTTATATGCCAAATTTTCAAAATGTGAATTTTGGTTAGACTCAGTTACCTTTTTGGGGCATGTTGTATCGGCAGAAGGTATAAAGGTGGATCCTAAGAAGATTAAGGTTGTTAAGATTTGGCCTAGGCCTACTTCAGTCATAGGTTCAGAGTTTCCTAGGTTTGGCAGGTTATTATCGTTGGTTCGTGGAGGGGTTTTCATTTATAGCAAGCTCATTGACCAAACTGACCCAGAAAGGTGTTCCATCCTGATGGTCAGACGAGTGTGAGTTGAGCTTTCAGAAGCTCAAGACTGCTTTGACTACGACGCCAGTGTTGGTATTACCCACAGGTTCAGGATCTTATACGGTGTATTTTGATGCATCTCGCATTGGCTTGGTGCAGTATTGATGCAAGATGGCAAGGTGATTGCATATGTGTCGCGGCAGTTGAAAGTTCATAAGAAGAATTATTCTGTTCATGAATTTGAATTGGCATCCATTGTTCATGCGCTGAAGATTTGGAGGCATTACCTGTACGGTGTCTTGTGTGAGGTATTTACTTATCATCGTAGCTTACAATATCTATTGAAGCAAAAGGATCTCAATTTGAGGTAGAGAAGATGGTTGGAGCTATTGAAGGACTATGATATTACTATTTTGTATCACCCCAAAAAGGCTAATGTGGTGGCTGATGCTTTGAGTAGAAAGGTTGTGAGTATAGGTAGTCTTGCGTATATTCCGGTGGGTGAGAGACCGTTAGCGGCAGATGTTCAGACTTTAGCTAATCAGTTCGTGAGGTTAGATATTTTAGAACCTAGTCAGGTTCTAGCTTGCATAATCGCTCGGTCTTCTTTATATGAGCGCATCAGATAGCAGCAGTATGATGATCCTCATTTACTTGTCCGTAAGGACACGGTGCGGCACGGTGATGCCAAACATGTTGCTGTGGGGGAAGATGGAGTTCTACGAATGCAGGGTTGTATTTTTGTGCCTAATGTTGACGGGCTTCATGAATTAATTCTTGAAGAGGCATACAGTTCTCGGTATTCTATTCATCCAGGTGCAACCAAAATGTATCAAGATTTATGGCAACATTATTGGTGGAGGAGAATGAAGAAGGATATCGCTGCATATTCAGCTCGGTGTCTAAATTGTCAACAAGTCAAGTACGAGCATCAGAGACCTGGTGGTTTGCTCTAGAAGTTAGAAATTCCTGAGTGGAAGTAGAAGCGTATCACTATGGATTTTGTTGTTGGGCTCCCACGGACTCAGAGAAAATTTGACGCAGTTTGGGTCATCGTGGACAGGTTGACCAAGTCAGCACATTTAATTCCAGTGGCAGTTACCTATTCTTCAGAGCGGTTAGCTGAAATTTACATTTGTGAGATTGTCCAACTTCACAGTGTGCCTGTGTCTATTATTTCAGATCGAGGTACGCAGTTTACCTCACACTTTTAGAGGGCTGTACAACGTGAGTTAGGCACGCGGGTTGAGTTAAGTACAATATTTCATGCACAGACAGACGAACAGTCAGAGCGCACTATTCAGATATTGAAAGATATGCTTCGCGCTTGTGTTATAGACTTTAGAGTTTCTTGGGATCAGTTCTTTCCACTTGCGGAGTTTGCCTATAATAATAGCTACTAGTCGAGCATTCAGATGGCTCCATATGAAGCATTGTACGGGAGGCGATGTCGTTCGCCAAATGGCTGGTTTGAAATGGGAGAGGCTCTGTTGTTGGGTACTGATTTGGTTCAGGATGCCTTGGATAAGGTCAAGGTTATTCAGGATCGACTTCGCATAGCTCAGTCTAGGCAAAAGAGTTATGCCGACCGTAAAGTTTGGGATATTGCATTCATGGTTGGAGAAAGAGTATTGCTCTAGGTTTCACTTATGAAAGGTGTAATGAGGTTCGGAAAGAAGGGCAAGTTGAGCCCTAGGTATGTTGAACCATTTGAAATTCTTGAAAGAGTGGGTGAAGTAGCCTACAGGCTTGCACTACCACCTAGTATATTAGCAGTTCATCCGGTGTTCCATGTGTCTATGCTCCGGAAATATCATGGTGATTCATCCCATGTATTAGATTTCAGCTCAGTCCAATTGGACAAAGATTTGACTTATGAAGAGGAGCCGGTAGCTATTCTAGCCCGACAGGTCCGACATTTGAGGTGTAAGAGTTATCCTTCAGTTCAGGTGCAATGGAGAGATCAACTGGTAGAAGCATCTAACTGGGAGTCCGAGTCGGACATGCAGAGTAAATATCCATACCTTCACCAGCTCAGGTACTTTTCTAATTCCGTTCGAGGACGAACGTTTGTTTCATAGGTGGAGAATGTGATGACCCAAAGAGTCATCTTTAAATTTAATAATTATTTTTCTGTTTTGAGACCTCAAATAGAACCATTCAGCTTTCCTCGACTTGCCATGGAAATATGAAAGTGGGTTGAGACCCGTGTTACGACAATATGAAAGTGGGCTGAGACCCGTGTCTTATGATTATGAAATGATATGTCATAGAGTGACTTTTATTTGAAAGATATTTATTTTAAAGATATTTATTTGAAAGAATTTTATATTCAAAAGATATTTATTTGAAAGAAATATATTCGGAAGGTATTTATTTGAACGAATTATATGTGAAAGATTTATATATGAAGGACTTGTTTAATTGGTTGTACTTGTGTTCATTATTCGTTTGAGCAATAAGTTTGGTGTTCTTGTTGCCTTGTTGTTTATATCACTGGTTGATTTTTGTTGTTATCACTGCTAGTTGTTTTCCAGTACTATTATCTACTTCTATTTTGCACAGGTTATTTGACTAGTGAGTGTATTGACTGTACCTCGTCACTACTCCACCGAGGTTAGTCTTGATACTTACTGGGTACCGACTGTGGTGTATTCATACTACACTTCTGCACAGTTTTTTGCAGAGCCAGGTATTGGAGATACCGGATTCGGGAACAGTTAGTGTGTTGATCGCAAGGATTCAAGGTAGAGCTGCTTGGTCGTCGCAGTCCCTTGGAGTCTTTCCATTTTTTTGTACTGTCAACTCTTATATGAACAGTATTGTATATTCGATCCTTGAGATCATTGCATGTATTGAGTTAGAGTTCGTGACTCAGTATTACCAGTCTTGGGAGGTTGTTATATTTGTTTCCGCTTTTGATTTCGATACTTGTATTACATTATATGTAAAGAAAAATGGCTCGAAATGTAATTGTAATCGGCTTACCTAGTCTTAGAGACTAAGTTCCATCACGACACCTATGGTGGGATTTTGGGTTATGATAAGTTGGTATCAGAGTCCTAGGTTCATAGGTTCTACGAGTCACGAACGAGTCTAGTAGAGTCTTGCGGATCGATACGGAGACGTCTATACTTATCTTTGAGAGGGTACAAAACTATTAGGAAATTTGGACTTCTTCCATTCCTGCCATGCGGAATTTGTTGATCTTGTAATTTGAGCCTTTGTATCTCTATTCCCTTACAGATGGTGAGGACACATGCTACCGGGTCAGCTGAGTAGACATCCGTGCATACCGCTAGGGCCGCAAAAGGTAGAGGCTGAGGTAGAGGCCGAGGAAGGGCATGTGCCGCAACTAGAGCACCTGTCGGAGCAGCAGTTGGGGAGCCGCCATTAGCTCCAGTTAGGGGACAGGTACCAGAAGCACCTGTTGTTACTCCCGGACTTCATGAGGCTTTAGCACAGTTCTTGAATATGTTTGGTATATTAACTCAGGCAGGATTGATCTCTATTGCACCAAATATTTCACAGATTAGGAAAGTATCTCAGACTCCTACCGCCCGCATTCCAGAGCAGCGAGTTCACATTGGTCAGATTTCGGGTGTAGTACCGGTACAACCTATTATTCCGGTTCAGCCTGAGGTTAGGCCCGAGGCATCAGAAGAAGAACAAAAGAGACTTGAGAGGCTTAAGAGGTATAGTCCACCTACTTTCAGTGGCACAACTACAGAGGATGCTCAGGGATTGCTAGAAAACTGTCACCATATTCTCCGTACCATGAGTATTGTGGAAGTGAGAGGAGTTTCCTTTACTACATTTTAGCTGTCAGGTGCAGCGTATTAGTGGTGCCAAATCTATGAAGAAGGTAGACCAACCGATGCAACACCACCAACTTGGGCTCAATTTTCGAAAATATATTTGAAAGAATTTGTTCCCCAGACTCTCCGGGATGCATGGTGCACAGAGTTTGAATGGTTGCGTCAGGGCACCATGACGGTGTCAGAATATGCTATCAGGTTCAGTGAGTTAGTGTCACGACCAAAATTCTCCCTCCGTGAAACGTCGTGACGGCACCTAATCTCTATGACTAGGTAAGCCTAACACTTGCGGAAATGAAAAGAAAAACATGAAAATTTCGCAACTAACAGTAACAGATATTTTAATAAGCAATTGAGATGCCGCTCGGCATATACAATAATCAACTCTCGAAATATACATGAAACTTCCAAGACCCGGAATACCGTAAGTCACAAGCTTCTATGAAGTTCTAACTGTTCTATACATCAGTGTCTATAGAAATAAGAGAAGAATCAACATAGGGGGATAGAGGGGGACTCCAAGGATCTGCGGGCGCAGGCAGATGTGCCTTGAAATTCTCCGAAACAGCAACAACTACAACAAAGGACGAGGCTGGTAAAAGAAACCTGGATCTGCACACGAAAAATATGTGCAGGAAAGGGTGTGAGTACACCATAGCGGTACCCAGTAAGTGTCGAGCCTAACCTCGGTCGAGTAGTGATGAGGTCAGGTCAGGCCCACTGGTATATAATAATAAAAACAGGAGAATACACAGTATAATAAGAGACTAAGGTTCAATGAAAGAGAGCACAGTGAAATAACATAACAGTGCATGGAATTAAGCGACAGGGGATCTCCCGAGATACCGTCTCGTAGTCCCAAAAGTAAATATGCAGGGAGAACTCCATAGGTACCGCCTCGTAGTCTCAAAGTAATTGTGCAGGGGGATCTCCCGGGATACCGTCCCGTAGTCCCAAAAGTAAATATGCAGGGGAATTTCTCGGGATACCGTCCCGTAGTCCCAAAGTAAATACACAGCGCAATCAATTATAAAGGACAAGTACAACAAGAGAAATCTACAGTCTAGACTAAGTACAAGTCGGGAAAGAAGCAGGAATTCAATAGGCATGCTGGAAAGAGTTCAATTAAGCAAATAAGGCACGTAGACATGTTATTCTAAGCCAACAGGGTAACTACGCATGCTAGTATATTCAATTAAGGCGGAAACAAGGAATTTCTCAGTAAAAATTAGGTTTTTCAACAAATAGCCTGTGTACGCACTCGTCACCTCGCGTACACGGTGCTCACATAGTAAAATCAGTACCAAATCTTAAGGGAATTTCCCTTCACAAGGTTAGGCAAGCCACTTACCTCAAACCAAGCTCAATCAATCCGTAATAATGCTCTTTCCACGAATATCTGGCTATGAATGACCCAAATATAGCCAAAATCAATTACATACCATAAATACAACTATAAGAATTATTCTAATTAATGAAATCAAAGCTAAAGCAAGAAATTAGAAAATCGTCCCAAAAAGCCTCCCCGAGCCCACATTTCGGAATAGAGAAAAGTCACTAAATATGAATACCCATTCACTCACGAGTTCACTCGTACCAAAATTATCCAAATCCAATGTCAAAATCCCAATCAAAACCCAAATATCTTAGTTGAAGAACTTCTTCCCATCTTTCCCAATTTTCAATCCAAATTCGAAATTTAATGATGCAATTAATGATAGATTAATGGGACATAACCAAAATCAAGTGTAGAATCATTACTCAATCGATGTCTCTGAAAATCCCCCAAAATCTCATCCAAATCCGAGCTCCCAAACTCAAGTTTTGATAAAACTGGCCAAACCCTCATTTTTGAAATGTTTAATACCGCCCAGTGATTCCTTAATCGCGATTGCGGAAATAGCCTCGCGATCGCGAAGAACAACTTTGCTTTCCCAGAAATTAACTCTACGTGAAGCATAAAACACCATGCGGACGCGATGCTTTGGCTCTCAGACTCACGCGATCGCGAATGTCCTCACGCGTTCGCGATGAGCAAAGCTCGTGGCCCAGCTTTGGTCCACTTAACCCTACACGAACGCGACCTTGTCTCTGCGTTCGCGAAGCACCACCTCACTTCACTACACGTCCGCATTCCCCTATCTATGAATGCGAAAAACAATTCCATCCTCTCGCCCAGCTAGCCTACGCGATCGCGGATCACCCCACAGGATCGCATATAAGGAAACCAGAACTCATACAGTAGAAAACTTCAGCAACCTCCTAAATCAAAAAATCGATCCGATGGGCATCTGAAACACACCCGACGCCCTCGGGACCTCAACCAAACATACCAACTAGTCAAGCCCTCAAATCACATTTGAAATCACAAATCACCCTTCAATTCAAACTTAATGAACTTGAAACTTCAAATTTCCACAACCAATGCCAAAACCTATCAAACCACGTCCGATTGACCTCAAATTTTGCACACAAGTCGTATTAAACATTATGGACCTACTACAACTTCTGGAATTGAAATCCGACCCCAGAATCAAAATTCCACTACCGGTCCAAATCTCCAAAACTTTTACTTTTGCCATTTCAAGCCTAAATGAGCTATAGACCTCCAGAACACTATCCGGACATGCCCCTAAGTCCAAAATTACCTAACTAAGCTAATGGAATGGACGAAACTCCATTCCAAGTCGTCTTCACATAGTTCCAACTACAGTCCAAATCCTAAGGCTTAAACCTCCATTTAGGGACTAAGTATCCCAAAACACTCCAAAAACCAAAACGAAACCTCCCGGAAAGTCACAATAGGAGAAATAGGTATGGGAGAATCAACACGAGTCGTAGGAATTAATTCCATATGAATTTGCTAAATTTCACAATATAAATCCTAAATTAACTCAAAATCAACAGTGGAGCCCACATCTTGGAACCCAAATAAAGTTACAAAATATGAACGCCCATTCAACCACGAGTCCAACCATACAACAATTATCGAATTCTGACATCGGGTTGACCTTCAAATCTTCATTTTACATTTTTGGAAGATTTTATAAAAATCTGATTTTTTTCTTCCATAAATTTAGGATTCATGATATAAATGAGTATGGAATCATGAAATATAATCAATACAAAAATTTTCAAATAAACCTAACATGCATGACTCCCAATAAGTACTATAATAAATTCCGAAATCACATCAAAACCCACTGTAGAGAGTAATAGAAAGTCATTTTTGGACTTATATTCCTCAGTAGTGTACAAAATAAAAATGATAGACGAGGGCTAACATCATCGAATCTCCCAACAGGGATAAATATATAAGTGGGTCACAAAATTTCGAAGCTCACTCATAAGCGAAGCATAATAAGAGGACTCGCCTCAATATTCAGACCTGAATCAAATTAAGGAGAGATATCCCTTTATAACAATTCGGGATTGTACCTGTAACGACACCATATGGTGTGGTGGCCTCGGCCACACCATAGTAAATATATCAACGGGTTGAGCCTCCCCCTCTAGAGCGCCCTTTACCCACCTGTCCTCCACCCCTAACTGGTTGTGCACGTGGGATAGTACCTGCATTAGGGTCTGTAGCCTGAGTGTTCTGATGAAATCCACCCCTCCCAAGTCTGGGTCAATCTCTCATGATGTTCCTAGTATCACTACACTCATAACAACCCCTCTGAGGTCGTGACTGCTTGTACTGAGTCTGTGCTGGATAATTGGAATAACCACTATAAGAATTTTGTGTCGGTGGTATACTATAAGATCTTACTGGAGCACCTCGAGTAATCTGATGTGTGGACTGAGCTGGCTAACAACTCGAGCCTTTGCCATAATGGGTCATAGCTGAAGAGTAAAATCCACCGAACCCTCCAGAGCTTCGAGACCTTTTGGCCTCCTTAGACTCCCTTTCCTCACCTAGAACACCTTCAATCCTCCTCGCAATCTCCACTATTTGTTGTAATGGAGTATCAATTTGTAACTCTCGAGCCATGCATATTTTAAGATCATAATCGAGCCCCTCAATGAACCTACGGACCCGCTCTCTGACTGTAGGAACCAAGATAGGTGCGTGTCGGGCTAACTGTAACGACCCGGCCGATCGTTTTGAGAGTTATAGCGTTTTGAATTGTTTGTGACTAGATTTGAAGCTTTCAGACATGAATTCATGAGAAAAAGGTTTATTGGAATCTTGAAATTGGTTGCGAAATGAGGTAAGTATCTTTCCTAACCTTGAGTGGGGAAATTACCCATTAGGCATTGAGTCTTATGTAAAAATTATGTAATTAAAAACTATGCACGCGAGGTGATGAGTACGTACTTGATTTATATGTGCAAATTATATTGGTTGAAATTCATAGATGCCCTTATGTATTAAATTGGAAAATTGTAATTGAAAACTGTGTACCCGAGGTGACGAGTACGTACTTGGTTTATATGTGCAAATTATATCGGTTAAAATTCGTGGACGCCCTTATATATTAAATTGGAAAATTGTTGGAACTTAGTAAATCTTTGATTTATCATGCCTCATTCCTTGTTTGTCGAATTTGTATTTTATATGATAATTTGGTGTTATTGTCACTTGAATTGTTATGTGAATTCTGTGTGTTGTTGCTTTGATATTTCTTGGAGATAATCACATTATGGATTTTTCATCTGCAAATAATTAATTAAATAAGTTTAAATTGAGGCGTTTATATATTTATCAAAAAGTTGGATTAAAGAAGGCGTTGTCCTGTGATGAGTTATTTTCCCATCCTTGTTGTTATTTTTGAGATTTTATATACATTGTGTTGAACCGTGGACTATCCGTTGTGAAATTAATTGACTTTATTGTACTTTTGGAATGGTTGTGGCCTATGGACAATTTATAAATACGAGTTGATGATGTTGTGCTGTTGTGATAATATTCTGTGTGAATTGTTGTGTGATTTCGGTTACTGTTATGCGGCGTATAAGGGTGGTATTCCATTGTTGACATTATACGGGCATAAGGGTGGCATTTCACTATTGTTATGTGTGTTGGGATATTGTCCGGGCGGAGTGATAAGGGAGGCTATTAAATGGAGCGATAAGGGAGGCTATTAAATGGAGCGATAAGGGAGGCTATTATAGGAGCGATAAGGGTGGCTATTGATATTGTCAGAGCGGAGGGGTAAGGGAGGCTATTATAGGAGTGATAAGGGTAGCTATAGGAGAGATAAAGGTGTCACGACCCAAAATTCCACTAGTCGTGATGGTACCTAACCCAACCCGTTAGGTAAGCCAATTTTTAACTATCTAATTCCAATGAAATTAATTAAAGAAAATATCTAAAACCAATACATCTCCCCAAGAACTGGTAGTACAAATCATGAGCTTCTAAGAATAGAGTATACAAAGCGGAAATAAAATAAATACATAGTCTGTTTGAATAATACATAAATAGATCTTTTATAAATCTAAGGCTACCCTGAACAAGAGGCAGCTACAACAGGAACGCGGGTACATGTTCAGATCCCGCAACCATCTAGCACAGCAACAACAATAGCCAACATCTGTACGCAATGTGCAGAAGTGTAGTATCAGTACAACCGACCCCATGTACTGAGTAAGTAACAAACCTAGCCGTAGGTTGAAAGTAGTGACGAGCTTCCACCAAGGTCGGGTCCAAAACCAATAGTCCACAATAATCCATAACAACATAAAGAAAATAATACCAGAAGTAACTCAGGGATAAAATACTCAGCCAAATAATAATTTCACAAATAGTAGTTCTTTCTTTCAAATACATCAGTGAAAAACCCAAATCGTTTGCCGAAGTTGCCAATAATATGAATAATTTGAAAACAACAATTTTTTTCTAAAATCTTTTCAATAATAAATAATATGTTTCATTTTCCTTCCGGATAACCCGTGTAAAAAAAATGCATCACTATGCCCATCTGTCAAAATATTTGAGAAATCATGAATGATGTGCATGCCAATGCGATGCAACTCAGTGATAAAATCATAAACAACCCCTCGGCCAGAACATCACTCATATACAGCCCCTCGGGCAACCTCACAGTCACTCGTGCCACTAGGGCATACCTCACAATCACTCTTGCCACTCGGGCATACCTCACAATCACTCTTGCCACTCGGGCATACCTCACAATCACTCTTGCCACTCGGGCATACCTCACAATCACTCTTGCCACTCGGGCATACCTCACAATCACTCTTGCCACTCGGGCATACCTCACAATCACTCTTGCCACTCGGGCATACCTCACAATCACTCTTGCCACTCGGGCATACCTCACAATCACTCTTGCCACTCGGGCATACCTCACAATCA
>AWOL01S0035038.1:49178-78462 GCA_000715115.1 Nicotiana otophora
TTGAATAATACATAAATAGATCTTTTATAAATCTAAGGCTACCCTGAACAAGAGGCAGCTACAACAGGAACGCGGGTACATGTTCAGATCCCGCAACCATCTAGCACAGCAACAACAATAGCCAACATCTGTACGCAATGTGCAGAAGTGTAGTATCAGTACAACCGACCCCATGTACTGAGTAAGTAACAAACCTAGCCGTAGGTTGAAAGTAGTGACGAGCTTCCACCAAGGTCGGGTCCAAAACCAATAGTCCACAATAATCCATAACAACATAAAGAAAATAATACCAGAAGTAACTCAGGGATAAAATACTCAGCCAAATAATAATTTCACAAATAGTAGTTCTTTCTTTCAAATACATCAGTGAAAAACCCAAATCGTTTGCCGAAGTTGCCAATAATATGAATAATTTGAAAACAACAATTTTTTTCTAAAATCTTTTCAATAATAAATAATATGTTTCATTTTCCTTCCGGATAACCCGTGTAAAAAAAATGCATCACTATGCCCATCTGTCAAAATATTTGAGAAATCATGAATGATGTGCATGCCAATGCGATGCAACTCAGTGATAAAATCATAAACAACCCCTCGGCCAGAACATCACTCATATACAGCCCCTCGGGCAACCTCACAGTCACTCGTGCCACTAGGGCATACCTCACAATCACTCTTGCCACTCGGGCATACCTCACAATCACTCTTGCCACTCGGGCATACCTCACAATCACTCTTACCACTCGGGCATACCTCACAATCACTCATGCCTTCCAGTCACTCAGCATTCGGCACTCGGCACTCGCACTCTGTAGGTACCTACGCTCACTGGGGGTGTGTACAGACTTCGGAGAGGCTCCTACAGCCCAAGCGCTATAATCTGCACGGACAACTCACGTGCTATAATATCATATCAGAATCCGCACGGGCAACTTACGTGCCATAATAAGCCAATAAGGCCTGCTGTAGGCGGGTAGTCCCGATCCATATAATAATAATAATATATATAAAGCCAACATGGCATGCTGCGGTGTGCAGCCCGATCCCAAAATATCCTCACAAATTAGGCCCTCGGCCTCCTTCAGTCATCAATCTCTCCAGTCTCTCTCTCATGGGCTCACAATGTCATGAGAATAGCCCAAAAATGATGATATGATGCATCAATAAATAACAACAGAGACTGAGATATGATATGCAATGAAATGAATATGACTGAGTATGAATTTTCAATTTAAACAAACAATTCACAGCAATATGACCTATGTGGGTCCCAATAATACTGGCACATAGCCTCAACATGATTTTTAATATGTTTTTCAGCTCAATTTCTGTAACTCATAAAATGCATGGAAAATGCCAAGATCATTTAACTACAAAATTACACATAAACAATTATGTCACAATTTCTATAGTGCACGCCCACACGCCCATCACCTAGCATGTGTGTCACCTCCCAACAATTTACGAAACATATATTCAGGGTTCATACCCTCAACTCCAAGATTAGAAGAGGTACTTATCTCGAACAAGCTAAATCCAATGCCGAGCAAGCTAAACAATACTCCATAAATCCCATTATGCGCGTAACAACTTCCAAACGGCTCTAATCTAGTCACAATAATTTGACTCGGTCCACAAAATTTATAACAATTAATTCCATATCAAAACGCTAATATTTTCCATAAAATCCGAAATTACGCCCCAAAAATTACCTGTGGGGCTCACGTCTCGAAATCCGACGAAACACACAAAATACGATAACTCATCCAATTACAAGTTCAACCATACTAATTTCACTCAAATCCGACTCTAAATCGGTATTCAAACTTGAAAAATTCATTTAGTGACATTATAGAAATTTTCTTCTATTTCTTTTGAAGATTTAATAATCTTATACCAAAATGAAGATTAATTCATAGAATATAATCACAAGGGAGTTAATAACACTTACCGAAGTTGTGTGGAAAATTTCCTCTCCAAAATCGCCCAACCCGAGCTCCAAAATCCAAAAATGGGTGAAAATACTGAACCCTCAAATTTAAAGTTCTGCCCCAGCGATTTCCGCATCTGCGGACAATATTTGCGCACCTGCGCATCCGCTTGTGCAAGCAAAACGTCGCATGTGCGGACTTCAGTTGCCTGCCCACTTTGCGCATCTGCGAGGAAACCATCGCATTTGCGAGGCCGCATCTGCGAGAAAGACATAGCAGATGCAAAACTCCTCAGCTTCCAGCCATCTCGCTTCTGCGCGCAATCTTCCGGATCTGCGCTCACGTAGGTGCGGAATTTCCCTCGCACCTGCGACCAATGCCTCATAGTCCCTGCCCGCATCTGTTCTTACCAGGATCTCTTCTGCGAGCTCGCACCTGCGATGGCATTTCCGCAGGTGCGATTGCATCAAATGGCAGAAACTTCAGCTTTTTTTTCTCCTAAGTCCGAATTGATCCGTTAGCCATCCGAAACTCGCCCGAACCCCTCGGGACCCCTTCCGAACATACCAACAAGTCCCATAACATAACATGGACCTACTCTAGGCCTCAAATCACACCTAACAACATCGAAACAACGAATTACGCCTCAATTCAAAATCAACGAACTTTAAACTTTCAAATTCTACATCTTGTGCCAAAACACATCAAATCAATCCGGAATGACTTGAAATTTTTCACACTAGTCACATTTCACATTACGGACCTATTCTAATTTCCAGAATCGGATTCTGACCCCGATACCGAAAAGTCATACCCCCGGTCAAACTTTCCAAAAATTCAACTTTCGGCAATTCAAGCCAACTTCCACTACTACATACCTCCAAATAATTTTTTGGACACGCTCCTAAGTCCAAAATTACCATACAGAGCTATTGGAATCATCAAAATTTGAATCTGAGGTCGTTTATCCATAAGTCTGCATCCGATCACTATTTTAACTTAAGCTTTAAACCTTGGAACTAAGTATTCCAATTCCTTCCAAAACCTCACTGGACCTGAAACAATTACCCCGGCAATTCACACAATAACTGTAAAATACAATTTGAGCAGAAAATGAAAAAGCGAGGTTGTAATACTCAAAACGACCGGCCGGGTCGTTACAAAGGGTGGCTATTATAAGGGATGATATGTGATGATGTGGGGTTATTATGTTGGTAATTTTTATGTGATGATTTGGGGTTATTGCGTTAGAAATTTTCATGTGATGTTATGAAATTCCTTGTGTTTATTTTATATCTTATGCAACTTGTCTTGTTGTTTCGGTAAACTTGATAATAGTCTTATCTATGTTGAAATTGTGAGCCTATGGCTATTACCGGACGGATTATGTTATTGGCACGTGAACTGTCCGTACAAATGTGATATAAAATATGGGCACGAAGTGCCAGAAAATATAATGATTATGTTATTTGCACGTGAACTGTCCGTGCAAATATGAAATAAAATGCAGGCACGAGGTGCCAGGGAAATATAATGATTATATTATTGGCACGTGAGTTGTCCGTGCAGTTTTGATAGAAATATGGGCACAAGGTGCTATGGAAATATGAAAGTGGGCTGAGACCCGTATTATGACAATATGAAAGAGGATTGAGACCCGTGTCTTATGATGATGAAATGAGGTGTCAGAGAGTGACTTTTAGTCAAAAGATATTTATTTGAAAGTGTTTTATATTCGAAAGATATTTATTTGAAATAAATATATTCGGAAGGTATTTATTCGAAAGAATTATATGTGAAAGATATATAGATAAAGGACTTGTTTAATTGGTTGTACTTGTGCTCCTTATTCGTTTGAGCAATAATTATGGTGTTCTTGTTGCCTTGCTGTTTATATCATTGGTTGATTTTTGTTGCTATCAATGCTAGTTGTTTTCCAGTACTATTATATACTGCTATTTTGCACAGGTTATTTGACTAGTGAGTGTCTTGACTATACCTCGTCACTATTCCACCGAGGTTACCCTTGATACTTACTGGGTACCAATTGTGGTGTACTCATATTATACTTCTGCACATCTTTTGTGCAGAGCCAGGTATTGGAGATATCGGACTCGGGCAAAGTTAGTGTGTTGATTGCAAGGATTCAAGGTAGAGTTGCTTGGTCGTCGCAGTCCCTTGGAGTCTTTCCATTTTTTTGTACTGTCAACTCTTATTCGAACAGTATTGTATATTCGATCCTTGAGATCATTGCATGTATTCAGTTAGAGTTCGTGACTCAGTATTACCAGTCTTGGGGGGTTGTTATATTTTTTTTCCGCTTCTGATTCCGACACTTGTATTACATTATATGTAAAACAAATGGCTCGAAATGTAATTGTAATCGACTTACCTAGTCTTAGAAACTAAGTGCCATCACAACGCCTATGGTGGGATTTTGGGTCTTGACAATAGGCTTAATGGTTAGCATGGTAAATTGTTATCCAGTGGTGGCAGGATAATTCTCATCAAGCATGTATTACAGTCCATGCCTACTTATACCCTCACTGCTACGAAACCTCGCAAAGGGATCCTAAATCTTATAGAAAAATATTTTGCTAGATTCTTTTGGGGCTCTTTGGGGGACAAGAATAAATATCATTGGAGTTCCTAAAAGAACCTTTGTTATCCTAAAGATGAGGTGGGCATTAGAATTAGGAGTATGGAGGAGATCAGCGATACTCTAACTATGAAAAGATAGTGGAGGTTCGGGACTCAACCTTCTTTATGGTCTTCCTTCCTACAAGCTATATCCTGCTATAGGAAACATCATGTTGCTCGAAAAAGTTATGCTAATACCTCTCATGAATGGAAGAACCTTATGAGGATCAATAAGAAAGCAAAGCCTAATATGATCTGGAAACTACAAGCCGCTACTTGTAGTTTTTGGTGGGATAATTGGACAGACAAAGGTTCGTTAACTAATCTCTGTCATAATGTTCGTACCCCTGCCAAAACTCCTGTTAAGAACTTCATTCAGAACAATCGGTGGAATATTGATAATCTTCAAAGAATTGTCCCTACTCACATGGTTCAACAGATATTCAAAATTGAGATTGGTCCTAGCTCCCAACCTGACTTCACCATTTGGAATCTTTCCCATAACAAACACTATTCTAACAATTCTGCGTGGCAAATTAATATGAACAAAAGACAAACACTCATGGAAGCTATAACACTAATACAGGCAATGCTGGAAAGGGTGGTGTAGTGCGAGATGAACATGGAGATATTAATTATCTTTGCTTTCTCAGTCCCTGTCCAGTGTAATAGTAACAATGAAGTTGAAGCATTAGTTGCTATGTATGAGATTAACTGGTGTATTATTAATGGATATACCAATCTTTGGCTGGAACTGGACTCTAAGATTATCTCGGATATGCTAAGGAATAGGGTCACGAATAACTTGAAGCTACGACCATTATAGAGTGCACTCTACAGTTGCTAGAGTAGGCAACTAAACAGATCTCTCACTGCTACAGAGAAGCTAACCAAGTCGCAGACTTCATGGCAAAAAAGGCATCTGACCAAGCTATGGATTCCTTATATCAATCGTATTATAGTCTCCCTAAAGAAGCTAAAGGAATTTTTCAGTTACACAAAACCCAGCTTCTCGGCATAAGACTAAGATATGACAAAGCTAACTTCTATGTAAGTTAATTATTTTTTTGATGTACTGATCTGAGGTTTAGAATAATGTAGGGGAACTCTCTCCCCTAATATAGCCTCTTTTTTGCTCTATTTGACAGATTGAGCCATACCAGTATGTTAATTGTAATATTGTATCTTAGAGGTTAGGTCTAGCCCCCCTCAATAGTTATCTCTAAGATATAATACTCCTACTCAGGATACAGCTGAGTAGTTCTTTTTAAACAAAAAATGATAAATCGTGACGACCGTAACATGCACTCACAATATGATAAACGTGATAATCGTAATATGCACTCACAATATGATAAATATGACGACCGTAACATGCATTCGTAATACCATAAATGTGACGACCGTAATATAAACTCACAATATGATAAACATGATGACTATAATATGTACTCACAATTTGATAAATGTGACGACCGTAATATGCACTCATAATATAATAAATATGAGGACTGTAATATGTACTCACGATATGATATTATGCAATGACTAGAAATTATACTGTAATCGTAATAATAAATAAATGGTGGATATATATGGATAATTTCTCAGCTTTTGATTTTATTTCTCAGAATGCATATTTGGTGTCTTTTAAATAACGAACTCAATTGGGTGACTCTTAATGTCTTTTGTTATCCTTTTGGGTAAACAGAATACTTTGATCAATAACAATTCCAGTTTAAGCTTAAAGAAAACTTGTGTAAAAATCTTTTCCGTACTTCAAAATCATTGAATTTCACAAATTATCCAGAAATTATGTTAATGGGTTGTTTGGTTTACATACTATTAGTTATGTGATAATTAATTATAATGCATGATTGTTTACGTTGTGATAATAGGAAGTTAAGACATTGTTATACACGATTATTTTATGCATTGAAGATTATTTTATAGATTATTTATGCATATATTATTTGTCTAATTATGCGACCAAGCGGACATTGTACTAGGTTATACGAGATTTTATTCTAAAATTAATTATTCACATACCATCAACCAAACGACCCTAATTAAATCAGTCAAAAACTCTACTCACTGGAAGCTAATATCCATAAATGAAAACCTAGAAAGGTAAGGAAGGTAGAAGCAATAAACTAGAAATATACATAGAACAGTATATATATTATTTACATTGTACTCTTCCTTTCATGTTAAAAGCATCTTAGGAAATACAAATTCACTACAAATACGAGTCAAGAATTGGATTAACTCTAGGGTTGTGGAAAAAAAAGATCGCGTTGAACAAAAAGGAGAAGACGTACAAAGAGAGGGATACACAGTGTAAAATTTCATATTTGGGGATCTTTACATAACTAGCTAGTCGGATTCACTATTTCTTTTTATTAATCGGACTGATTACATACAGTTATACACATATTATATATCGATAATACATATATTATATAAGATGCATTTGCCACTTGAGTTTACATATTTCCGCTTTCTCCAAACATTTGGAAAAAGCATCAATTTTGAGCTTACTACTTAATAGGAAATTGATGTTAATATCAAAAGGCGTTATTTAATTCAATACGCAGCTTTTACACCAATTAGTATACCAGACGTGAATATTACCTGGATAAAGGATTGAGTATAGTGATTTAGCATTTCATATGCTTTTTATTTCCTTTCTGGAGAAAGAAATGAGTACATAACTTTATTTGCACTAAATGAAACACTGCTAGCTAGGGTATTGTACATAAGTCGGTTTGGTTCGAAATTTTCAATTATCAAACCAAATTAATGGTATCGGATTTTTAAATCTATAAACCAAACCAATAAAGTAGGATTTTTCAATCTCGCTTTTTCTCGGATTTTTCGTTTTTTTCTAGATTTTTTCCGGTAAAGTCTTCATAACACAAAATATGTTACTTGTGCTCCAAATATTTCTTTAGTCCTTGTAAGATACAATTATAAAATATATTTTTTAATAAAATAACACAATAATATGAGATAAGGCATAGCATTATGCTAAAATATTCAATAACAAAGATAATAAAATTGCATAAAAAAAATATTGCTAATTAATAATCCATAATAAAATTAACATAATCTACAAATACTATATAGGTCACGCTAAAATAAGTATAGTTAATAAGTATTATTAATTACATAACTAAGCACTAAAGAAAAAGATAAACTAAGTTATGTATTTTCATTATAAACCAATGTAAAATTAAAAAAATAGATATCTAACATTATCGTCATTCCTAGTGTTGAATTGAATTTCTTTTGTTAGCATTAGTATTTATTTGAACTTTGTTTGAGTCACTACATTTATGGGCTATAAAAATGTAACGACCCGACCGGTCGTTTTGAGCATTTACGCTTCGCTCGGTTGTTTGAGGGCATGAGTAGCTCCGTATGATATATTTTGACTTGTGTGAATCGTCGGTTTTGGTTTTCAGGTATTTCGGAATCGAATTGGAAGAATGGATTTCATTGTTGAAGCTTTAAGTTGGAAGAATTGAGGTTTGACTTTTAGCATTTGACCTCGGATTGGAATTTTGATAGTTTCGTTAGCTCCGTTGGGTGATTTTGGACTTAGGAGTGCGTCCGAATTTTAATTTGGAGGTCCGTGGTTGAATTTGGCTCGAAATGGCGAAACTAGAAATTTTGGAAAGTTTGATCGGGAGTGGACTTTTTGATATCAGGGTCGGATTCCAATTCTAGAAGTTGGAGCTGGTTCGTAATGTCAAATGTGACTTATGTACAAAATTTGACGTCAATAGGACGTGATTTGATAGGTTTCGGCATCGGTTGTGGAAGTTTGAAGTTTCAAAGTTCATTGAATTCGAATTGAGGATTAATTCGTCATTCTGATATTGTTTTGTGTGTTTTGAGGCCTTGAGTAGGTCTGTGTTATGTTATGGGACTTGTTGGTATGTTTGGACGGGGTCCTGAGGGGCTCGGGCATGTTTCGGATTGATTTCGGATTATTTTTCTTCATTTTGGTACTGCTATGTTCTGTTATTTTTTGGTATCTCACTTCTTCATCGCGTTCGCGTGGCAAGTGTCGCGAACGCGTAGTGTAATTGGGTGGCAGTAGCATTTCTTCATCGCGTTCACGAGTAAGGGTCCGCGTTCGCGTAGTGTTGGGGCAAGTCTTCTTCGCGTTCGCGTATGATGGATCGCGGAAACGTAGGGTTGAGCTAGGAGCCAGAGCCGGAGGCCTTCTTCATCGCGTTCGCGTAGTTGGAGCCGTATTCGCGAAGGTCTAAACCAGCTGTGAGTCGCGTTCGCAAGGTTTTTACTGCGAACGCGAAACGTAATATGGTGGCAGATTAATTTGTTCATCGAAAACGCGATGATTTTCTCGCGTTCGCGAAAGAGGAGGCCTGGGCAGAATATAAGTACTCTATTTCGGGGGTTTCGGCCATTTTTGTATTTTGGAAGCTATGGAGCTCGGATTGAGGCGATTCTTGAAGTAATTTTCACCATATGAATTTGGGATAAGTGTTCTCTACTCATTTTTTTATTTTTTTTATCATGAATCTATCTTCGATTCTAGCTTTTGGTTGATGATTTTCAAAGCGAAAATTGGGAGTTGTGGCCTAAAGTTCCATAATGTGAATTTTTTAGTTTTGAACATCGAATTCGAGTCGGATTTGAGTGAAACTAGTATGGTTGGACTCATAATTGAATGGGTTATCGGAGTTTATAAATTTTGTCGGGTTCCGAGGTACGGGCCCGGGTTGGGCTTTTGGCCGATTTTGGGCTTTTGATTCAAGATTTGATCTTTTTTGATCGGGATTGTTTCCTTTAGAATTATTTGATGCATTTGAGTTGTTTTTGGTTAGTTTCGAGCCGTTCGGAGGTCAGAACGTGCGGGATGGCATTTTGGAGCATCACTTGGCTTGCTCGGTATTGGAATTGGCTTGTACGAGGTAAGTAACTCTTCTAGTCTTGGAGCTGAGGGTATGAAACCCCGAAATACATGTTATGTGATTCGTATTGAGGTGACGGACGTGTGGGCGTGCAACATGTGAATTGGGACTTTGTTGTTTCCATGGCACTGAATAATGGCCCTATTTTGTTGATATCCGTGTTTTCACCATGTGATAAAGTAATTGAGCTGTCAATCATGCTAGATATCATGTTTAGGCTTTATGTCGATATTGTTGGGACCCATAGTGGTCGTTTCTTCTTGTCATCTCACTGATTTCATTGATATTTCGTATCAGTCATATTCATGCATTCATATCATATCTCAGTCTCAGTTATTTATTGATACATCATATCATTATTGTCGGGCTAGTTTCATGACATTGTAAGCCCGTGAGTGAGACTGGAGAGATTGATGACTGAGTGAGGCCGGGGGCCTGTTTGTGAGGATGTTGTCACTATAGTACGTGAGTTGTCTGTGCGACATGTGAGCTGTCAGTGCGATTTCAGATATTGATATTATGGCACGTGAGTTGTCCGTGCAGATTATAGCACTTGAGCTAAAAGGAGCCCCCCCGGAGTCTGCACACCCCCAGTGAGCGTGGTTGATATTATTTGAGGGATGGATCTTCCCTGGACATAGATCTTGTCCGAAGTATTATATACCTAGAGATGGATCTTCTCCACGGGATGGATTGGCCGTACTCGGTACTGGGTAATTGATGATCAGTTGATGTGTATATTCCGAGATAGATCTTCCCTGGGCCAGATTGGCCATATACAGTACTGAGTGATTGGGCATGATGAGTGGAATGTGTGAGAAAGTGAGATTGAGTACTCTGAGAGTGTGAGTACATGAGTTCATCTCTAAGATACATTGCATTGACATGCACACATGACATACATGCATAGAGATGTATTTTTCTCATGTTGTACGGTATCACGTCATTCATGATTTTTCACACATATTGACAGAGGGGCATAGTGATGCATTTGTTTTACACTGATTATCTGGAAAGCAAATGAAACATCTTATTTATTATGGAAAGGATTTTGGAAAGAATTATTGTTTTCAAACTTATTCATATTTTTGGTAACTTCGGTAAACGATTTGGGTTTTCATTGATGTACTTGGAAGGCAGAACTATTTTCAGAAATTATGTTTTTTTGTTTAGCATTTGATTGTTGAGTTATTTCGGGTATTACTTGTTTTATGTTGTTATGAATTATTGTTGGTTATTGAAGATGGGACCCGACCTTGGTACAAGCTCATCACTACTTTCAACCTAAGGTTAGGTTTGTTACTTATTGAGTACATGGGGTCAGTTGTACTCATACTACACTTCTGCACCTTGCGTGCAGATGTTGGCTGCTGATGTTGCTGTGATCGATGGGAGCTGGATTGAAGATGTACCTGCATCCCGGTTGTATCTGCCTCTTGTTCGTGGTAGCTTTAGATCTGTAAAACTCTTTTTATGTACTATTCAAACAGACTATTGATTTATTTCATTTTTACTTTGTAAACTCTATTCTTAGAAGCTCATGATTTGTACTACCAGTTCTTGGGGAATGCATAAGATTAAGATTTGTCTTTGGTTAAATTGCTTTAATAATTGTTATTGGAATTGGATAGTTGATAATTGGCTTACCTAGCGGGTTAGGTTAGGTGCCATCATAACTAGTTGGATTTTGGGTCGTGACAAGGTGGTATCAGAGCTCTAGGTTCATAGGTTCTACAAGTCATGAGCAAGTGTCTAGTAGAGTCTTGTGGATCGGTATGATGACGTCCATACCTATCTTTGAGAGTCTACATGACATTGATTCAGCTTGAAGTGTAACTCTTTGAATTCTTTCCACGCATTCGTATGCGCATGTGAGCGCTCGGTATCAGCTGTGAATTCGCCGGCTTGTGATTCCATGGTTGAGGTGCGAGATGTGATTTTTGGAGTGATGATGATGGGCCAGTCTGGAGGACTTGAGGCCGGGTTTTGACTGTGACTTGAGGGCAGAGATGTTAATTGTGTGAGAACGTACTTTTGGGGCTTATATGTCCGGTGATGATTTAATGTCCTTGCGAGTGGTATTTTTGGCTCGATGAGCGGTGAAATGGCTATGTGGTGAGTATTATGAGACTACAAGATGTGTTCAGATTGTTCGAATATGACGAGAAGCGTTTACTTGAGATGTAGCAAGGGCTATAGGGTGTTTGATTTCTGTCTTGATTTGGCGTATGGTCTCGAGTTATGGGTGTGTTGAGGGATCTCTCATGTCGTTCAGTTGTGGAGTGAAGTAGATTCTCATATCTTGTCGACGAGTTCAAAAATCAAGAAGATTAAGTGATTGCATAGTAGTCGTGAGTGAGGAAGGGTATAGAGAGATGTCAGTTGAGGCAGAGCAGGCGGGTTATCTCCTGCGAGGTGTCTTGAGGTTGCGTGGTCCTTATGATGTTTTGTAGAGAGTTCTCTTTTATTCACGAATGATATATGTTGTAATTTGAGTTTAGATCGCTTGTGGGAGTTGGCTTGACTATTACAAGGGTGAATACTAGATTTGCAGATGATTTGAGGTATTATATGGTTTGTGTTACATGGGCTTGCGAAGGATTTAGTTGAATTTCAACACGGAATTCTGGCAGCAATAGAGTATGGATATCATGATGTTATCGACGGTTTTGTTCTATGGCTTCGAGCCAGGTGGGGGATTCTGCTATCGACGAGTGGATTACACGGTTTTGTGTTGTATTGGTTTCGGTTTGAGGTATACTGGTGAATCAGTTATGACTTGCAGAAGTTGAGATTTAGGATGACTTGAGTAAGGGAATTTCTGGATACGGGTTGTATTACACTCTATAGGTATATGGGAATCATAAAATAATTGTGTGGTTATTCGCGAAGGAAGTAGTGTACATGGAATAGGGAATTTGCTCGGTTTCTTAGGAGTGTGGGTTACTCCCTTGGATGTTGGTGTACTAATGGGGCACATGTCGTTCGGTCCGTTTGGTCGGTTCAATTGAGATTTGGGTAGAGTGGATGACTCTTGAGAATGGTTCTAATGGATTCAAGAATTATATGTAGCAATTGAAAATTTCGGATTGGTATATGGCTAGGATATGATATTTGCATTGGACGGTGTCGAGACTTATGACATTTTTATATTATTGTGGATTGTGCATTTCAGTATCAAGAAGGTGAAGGAAACAGTTTTAGGTTCACATAAGGCCTCTTTAGAGTGGGTATCTCGGTTGTGGTGCTTTGGGGTACTTACGAGGGAAGTCAGTGGCTTATGGGCCTTAGGGCGTGGTGGATTTATACTAGGGCCTCTTGTGTGGTGAATTTTGGTTAAGGATCGTGGTGCTCCAGTAAGGAGAAGTATCAACTTGAAGGCAATTTGGAAGGGACTTGGAGAAATAAGATAGCGTGGTAGTAGGTTGGGTTAGCCTCGTAATGGGTATGATTGGTTCTTTGGGTACTTATGACGTGGCTAGTCTCTATAGGTGTTTCATGGAAATGCTCTTGTGTTTTGGCAACCTGCATGGCTGGGTTGAGTTAGAGAGATTCGGTTCAGATAGCTTAGTTATCTGCAAATGGGTTTCGAAGAGTTCTCAATGGTTTTTACCAAGGTTCGAGGGGTATATTTCCTGTTGGCGTGAGGAATATATGGTGTATAGTGAATTTCTCCTGGATGAAATCAAATGAAAGGTCCTTGGCTAATTGAGTATGTAGTTTCTTGTGACTCGGAGTGGACTATGAAGTTCTCATATTTTTCATATGATGGCATGGTATATGTGGTGTATTGTGTGGGATTGAGATTTACGTGAGCGAGATCACAGTTCTGTTTGGAAGGGAAGGTCGTAGCCAGCCTGGACGGTTTTAGATGACTAGGTAAATGATTTTACTAATCGGTATGGCCTGATGAGTGTATACATTTCAGAAGGGGCAATATGTTTTGATTTATGGAAACTTCATTGGTATTGCGGCACTCTTCTGGTTGATCGACTGCTGATATTCAAATTTTGCTATGTGGCATGGAAGAATTTTAGAAGTATTTCTTATGGGATGATCGTGTATGAGAGATGTGTTAGACATTCTGGCGGTGGAGATAGAATCAGATATGGTGAATCGTGTGTTTTATGGATTTGGAGGCTGGGAGTTCTTAGGAGCAGATTGTTTCCTAGTTGTGGACTATGAGTTTGTGGCCGAAGCTAGCCAGATGATAGTATGTGTTATGATTCAGTCATTGTGGATTTTCGGAGGGTTATTTATTTATCTGTGGGTGGCTAGAGCTCATTTGGGAGTCCATTGGTACGCCCAATTAGGATATGTATTCTACACCGAGCCGGATTGGTTGGTTCTATATTGCTATTGTTGAGGGATGTGTCATTCGGTTGTTGTGGAGCTTATTTGTGTTCTGAAATGATTTGTGAGTTACTCTTCTATGCTACGAGGAGTTGTGATTTGTTGGTTATATGCACATATGGTGCGGTTCTATTGTGGCCTTATAGAAACATTTGAGTGAGAAGAGTATTAGGTATTGCTTGGTTGATGGCGTATTGGTTATGTTCTTTCGGGTTTTGTGTGTCATGGTGTCATTTGCTTCTCCGTGGTTATGGTAATGCACTTTGAGTACTTGATGTCGAATTGCGCATGGTTATTGATTTTTTAGTAGGGTGACTTGAGATGTTTCATATGGACCAGTAATTGGATAGGGCCGCGTATTGCAGCAGAGTTATGTGGAAATATGATCCTTTGTGTTAGATTCGTGTGTTATGGTTCTATGGTGTGTGATGGGTTTAAGCATTTCGTGGTGGTGGTACTTGATGAGCTTGCGGAACGGTTCTCTCGTTTGAGTCATTTTCCATGATTGAGTACATTTGGAATGTTGCTATTTGTATGACGACCCGACCGGTCGTCTTGAGAGTTATAACCCTGATCCTCTATTATTCTATTTTCCCCGTATCTATTTCTGCTATTGTGACTTGCCGGGAGGTTCCGTTTTGGTTTTCGGAGTGTTTTGGGACACATAGTCCCTAAAGCGGGAGCTTAAGTTTTAGGATTTGGACAGTAGTTGGAATTGTGTGAAGACGACTCCGGAATGGAGTTCCATAGATTCCGTTAGCTCTGTTGGGTGATTTTGGGCTTAGGAGCGTGTCTGGATTGCGTTTTGGAGGTCTATAGCTCATTTAGGCTTGAAATGGCAAAAGTCGAATTTTTGGAGTTTTGGATCGGTAGTGGAATTTTTTATATCAGGGTCGGATTCCGATTCCGAAAGTTGGAATAGGTCCGTAGGGTTGAATATGACTTGTGTGCAAAGTTTGGGGTCAATCGGACGTGGTTTGATAGGTTTCGGCATCGGTTGTAGAATTTGAAAATATTCTAAGTTCTTTAAGTTTGAATCGGAGGATGATTCGTGATTTTCGCGTTTTATGATGTGGTTTGAATGCTCGACTAAGTTCGTATGGTATTTTAGGATTGGTTGGTATGTTTGGTTGAGGTCCCGGGTGCCTCGGGTGTGTTTCGGATGCTCAACGGGTTGAAATTTGGACTTAAGCAATTGCTGAAGATTTTTGGTTGTTAGTGTTTTCGCATCTGCGGTTGGGGAACCGCAGGTGCAGACTCGCACGTGCGGAAGATAAAGCATAGAAGCAGTTTGGAAGGAGGAGCTGAGGGATCGTAGGTGCGAGGTAATATTTCGCATCTGCGATGCCCGCAGATGCGACCCTGGAGCGCAAGTGCGAAGAGAGACCGCAGAAGCGGACCCGTTTCCGCAGGTGCGCACGCGCAGGTGCGGACACTTTCTCGCAGAAATGGTCCCAGGTCCCTTAAGTCATTTCCGCACCTGCGATGGAATTTTCGCAGGTGCGGTGCCGTAGGTGCGATGAATAGGTCGCAGGAGTGAATTTGCTGGCCACAAAAGGGAATAATTCGAGGGTTTGATTCATTTCTCCATTTTTGGACTTGGGAGCTCGGAAATTGGCGATTCTTTGAGGGATTTTCAGAGAGAGCTTTGGGATAATGATTCCTAACTTGATTTTGATCATATTTCATTAATCTATTGTTGTTTTTCTTCATTTAATTAAGGAATTTTAGTGCGAAAGTTGGGAGAATGGGGGAAAATTTCCCCAACCAAATTTTTGAGTTTTGAGTGGGAGTTAGACATCGGATTTGGATAATTTTGGTACGAGTGATCTCGTGAGTGAATGGGTGTTCATATTTGGTATCGTTTACCCGATTCCAAGACGTGGGCCCGGGGAGACTTGTTTTGGGTATTTTTTTAGTTTCTTGCCTAATCTTGTATGAGGGAACTCCCCTTAGGATTTGGTACTGTATGATATGTGTGCGCCGTGTACGTGAGGTGACGAGTACGTACACGGGCTATTTGCTGTAACACTCCATTTTTCACTAAGTCATAACTTGTTTTCTCCTTAATTGAAACACACTAGCATATGTAATTATCCTGTTTAGACTAGAATAGCATGCCTACTTGTTTAACTTCCCATTTGAACTCTGTGCAGCATGTTTAGTGAAATTACTTGCTTTCCTTGACTTGAACTTAGTCTAAACTGTATGATTTCTTACTGTAACCGTTATTTCGGTGGGTTGCGCTGCATATTTACTTTGGGACTACGGAATGGTATTCCGAGAGATTCCCCTGTACTGTATATTTACTTTGGGACTACGGAATGGTATTCCGGGAGATCCCCCTGTACTGCATATTTACTTTGGGACTACGGAACGGTATTCCGGGAGATCCTCCTGTTCTGCATATTTATTTTGGGACTACGAAACGGTCTTCCGGGAGATCCCCCTGCATACTTACATTTAGGACTACGAGACGGTATCTCGGGTGATCCCCTGTTGTTATCATTGTGATTTGAGCTGTTGTCTTTCATTGGCTCTATTCCTGTTAGATTTCTGTATTTATTTTTACTGCGATATTTTATTCTGTCTTATTTCATTATATTTATACCAGTAGGGCCCTGACCCGATCTTGTCACTACTCGACCGAGGTTAGGCTTGGCAGTTATTGGGTACCGCTGTGGTGTACTCACGCCCTTTCGTGCACATATTTTTCGTGTGCAGATCCAGGTTCATCTTACCAGCCTCATTACTAGTTGCAGTCGTTGCTGCTTATTGGAGACTTCAAGGTACATCTGCTCGCGCCCGCAGATCCTCGGAGTCCCCCTCTATCCCCATATGTTCATTTTTTTCCTCTTTTTGTAGAAATGATGTATAGAATAGTTAAGACTTCTTAGTAGCTTGTGACTTGCGGGTTTTCGGGTTTTGGGGAACTGTTTGGTACATTTCAAAGGTGATAATTATATATGCCGAGTGACATTCAATTGCTTATTAGATATTTGTTACTGTTAGTGGTTTATGTTCAAGTTTTATCTCATCTCTACTAAGTGTTAGGCTTACCTAGTCGTAGAGACTAGGTACCGTCACGACAACTCACGGAGGGTTAAATTGGGTTGTGACAAATTGGTATCAGCGCTCTAGGTTCATAGGAGTCGTGAGTCACATGTCGGTTTATTAGAGTTTCGTGGGTCGGTACGGAGACGTCTGTACTTATTTTGATTCCTAATCGTGCGAGTTATTGGCATCAAATTCTAAAAATTCTCTATTCTATTCTATTCTTTCTCACAGATGGTGGGGACCCGTACCGGAGGATCTGACGACCAGGCACCCGCGCCCCCTGCTAGAGCTGCTAGAGGCCGGGGCCGTGGTAGAGTACGGCCATGCGGTGCAGCTAGAGCACCCGCGCGAGATATGACAGAGGAGCCCCCAGCAATTCTAACTAGAGGGCAGGCACCAGAGATTCCTATTACTACACCAGCCCTCCAAGAGACTCTATCCCAGTTCATGAGCATGTTCAGCACCTTAGATTAGGCTGGATTGATTCTGTTAGCTCCTGCCATATCTCAGGTCGGGGGAGGGGCACAGACTCCCGTAGCCCACACTCCTGAGCAGAAGGTCCAGGTTGATCAGGCACCCGAGTTCATTTCTATGCCGCCGATAGCCCCGGTTCAGGATGAGACTAGGACAGCTGCTTATGAGGTAGAGCAGCTCAGACTTGAGAGGTACAAGAATTACCACCCATCTACCTCCAACGGAATGGATACAGATGATGCTCAGGGTTTTCTGGAGGAGTGTCATCGTATTCTCGGTACTATGGGCTTAACGGAGACGAGTGGGGTTTCTTTTATCACTTTCTATCTTAGAGGAGCAGCCTATCAGTGGTGGCGTGCTTATGAGTTGAGTAGTCCAGATGAGGAAGCTTCACTTACATGGACTCAGTTCTCGGACATGATTTTGAGAGAGTATATCCCTCAAAGCCTCAAGAACTCATGGTGCGCAGAGTTTGAGCAGCTGCTCCAGGGTGCTATGACTGTATCAAAATATGTAGTCTGCTTCAGTGATTTGGCCCGACATGCACCGGCCTTGGTTGCCACAGTTTTAGAGAGGGTTCGATGATTTATTGAGAGACTCCACTCCAGTATCATGATTAGTATGGTTAGGGAGTTGGAGATGGATATCCCTTACCAGCAGGTTGTGAGTATTGCTAGGAGATTGGAGGACATGCTTTCTTGGGACCGAGAGGTGAGAGAGGCCAAGAGGTCTCGAGAGACTGGTTCTTATTCTGGAGCTCGTGCCCCAGCAGCTCTCCATGGTAGGGGTTATGTAAGTCGCCCCGTTCATTCAGCTCTTTCAGCCGCCAGTGGTGTTCCAGCCCCTTCTAGGCCCAGGAGCCTTATTATGCATCGCCAGTATCTAGTGTGCCTCCTACTCTGGGTACTTTTAGCGGCCAACCACGCCCTTCGAGGGGTTGTTTTGAGTGTGGAGATACCAGCCATATGGTGAGGGATTGCCCCAGACTTAGGAGGGTTGCACCTTCATAGACTTCTTAGCCACCACGTGCTCCACCGGGTCCTCACGCCATGATTCCAGCACCAGCTACTGCCCCACCTATTCAGCCAACTCGTGGTAGAGGTCGGGGAGGTCGAGGTCGCCCTAGAGGGGGAGGCCAGGCCAGGTATTATGTTCTTACGGCTCGTACAGAGGCAGTTGCTTCCGACTTTGTCATTACAGGTATTGTTCCAGTCTGTCATAGAGATGCGTCGGTATTATTTGACCCAGGCTCTACGTATTCATATGTGTCCTCTTATTTCGCCCCATATTTGGGCGTATCTCGGGATTATTTGAGTTCCCCTGTTTATGTGTCTACTCCTGTGGGAGATTCTCTTGTTGTGGACCGCGTGTATCGGTCATGTTTGATTGCTCTTAGTGGTTTTGAGACCAGAACCAATTTATTATTACTCAGCATGGTAGATTTTGATTTTATCTTGTGCATGGACTGGTTGTCGCCCCATTATGCTATTCTTGATTGTCATGCTAAGATCATGACGCTGGCTATACCAGGCTTACCGCGATTAGAGTGGAGAGGTACCATAGAGTATGCTCCCCGCATTCATTTCTTAAGGCTCAATGAATGGTTGAGAAGGGGTGCGACGTGTATTTAGCTTATGTGAGAGATGTTAGTAATGATACCCCTACAGTTGAGTCAGTCCTAGTAGTCAGGGATTCCCCAGATATGTTTCTGGTTGATCTTCCGGGCATGCCGCCCGACAGAGATATTGATTTCGACATTGATTTGTTTCCGGGCACTCAACCCATCTCTATTCCTCCATACTGCATGGCTCCTCCTGAGTTGAAGGAGCAATTGCAGGAGTTGCTTGATAAGGGCTTCATTCGGTCCAGTGTGTCACCTTGGGGTGCTCCTATCTTGTTTGTGAAGAAAAAGGATGGTTCTATGCGTATGTGTATTGATTATCGCCATTCGAACAAAGTCACAGTGAAGAACAGGTATCCCTTGCCTCGTATTGATGACCTATTTGATCAGCTACAGAGTGCCAAAGTATTTTCCAAGATTGACTTGTGTTGAGGTTATCATCAGTTGAAGATTCAGGAGCCAGATATCCCGAAGACTGCTTTAAGGACTCGGTATGGCGATTACGAGTTCCTTGTGATGTTATTTGGGCTGACCAATGCCCCATCAGCCTTTATGCACTTGATGCACAGTATGTTCCGGCCCTATATTGATTCTTTCGTCATCGTATTCATTGATGACATTCTAGTGTATTCCTGGACTCAGAAGGATCATGAACAACACCTGAGGACAGTGCTTCAGACTTTGAGAGAAAAGAAGTTGTATGTAAACTTCTCAAAATGTGAGTTCTGGTTAGATTCCGTGGTATTCTTGGGTCATATTGTGTCAAGTGAGGGGATTAAGGTGGATCCGAAGAAGGTGGAAGTAGTGCAGAGTTGGCCCCGACCGTCCTTAGTGACAGAGATCCGGAGCTTCCTTGGTTTGGCGGGGTATTACCATCAGTTTATTGAGGGATTTTCTTCTATTGCAACACCTATGACCAGGCTGACCCAGAAGGGTGCTCCGTTAAGGTGGACAGAGGAGTGTGAGGAGAGCTTTCAGAAGCTCAAGGCAGCTTTGACTACAACCCTAGTATTGGTATTGCCTTTAGGTTCGGGGTCTTATACAGTTTATTATGATGCGTCGTGAGTTGGGCTCGGCGCGGTGTTGATGCAGGAACGTAAGGTGATTGTCTACACATCCAGACAGCTGAAGGTGCATGAAAAGAAATATCATGTCCACGACCTTCACCTAGAATCTATTGTTCATGCCTTGAAGATTTGGAGGCACTATTTTTACGGCGTTACTTATAAGATCTACACTGATCACCGGAGTTTGCAACATCTGTTCAAGCAGAATGATCTTAATTTGCGTCAGAGGAGGTGGTTAGAGCTGCTTAAGGATTATGACATTATCATATTATACCATCCCGGGAAGGCCAATATGGTGGCCGGTGCTTTGAATCGTAGGGAAGAGATTTGAGGAGTTTAGCATATCTACCAGCAGCAGATAGGCCTATGGGATTAGTTGTTCAGGCCTTAACCAGCCAGTTTGTGAGATTGGATATTTTTGAGTCAAGTCGAGTATTAGCTTGTGTGGTCTCTCGGTCTTCTCTTTATGATCGTATCAGGGAGCGTCAGTATGATGACCCCCATTTGCTTGTCCTTAAGGACACGGTCCAGCACGGTGATGCTAAGGAGGCCACTATTAGGGATGATAGTGCATTGAGAATGAAGGGCAGGTTATGTGTGCCCAATGTGGATAGTTTGTGTGAGTGGATTCTCTAGTAGGCTCGCATCTCACGGTACTCCATTCATCCAGGTGCGGTGAAGGTGTATCATTACCCGAGGCAACATTAATGGTGGACGAGGATGAAGAAGGACATAGTAGAGTATGTGGCTAGATGTTAAATTGCTAGCAGGTGAAGTATGAGCATCGGTGACTGGGTGGGTTGCTTTAGAAGATAGAGATTCCGGAGTGGAAATGGGAGCGGATCACTATGGAATTCGTTGTTCGACTCTCACAGACTCAGCGGAAGTTTGATACAGTTTGGGTGATTGTGGACAGGTTGACCAAGTCAGCTCATTTTATTCCTGTGATGACTACTTATTCTTCCGAGCAGCTGGCTTGAATTTACATTCGTGAGATTGTCAGATTCTTTGGCGTACCGGTATCTATCATCTCTGATTGGGGCACGTAGTTTACATCATGGTTCTGGAGAGCTGTACAGTAGGAGTTGGGTACTCGGGTGGAGTTGAGCACAACTTTTCACCCTCAGACGGACGGGCAGTCCGAGCGCACTATTCAGATTCTTGAGGATATGCTCCGTGCGAGTGTGATGGAGTTTTGAGGTTCTTGGGATCAGTTCTTGCCACTTGCAAAGTTTGCCTACAACAACAGTTATCAGTCCAGCATTCGGATGGTACCGTATGAGGCTTTGTATGGTAGGCGGTATCGGTCCTCATTAGGTTGGTTCTAGCCGGGCGAGGCCAGATTATTGGGTACGGACTTGGTTAAGGATGCCTTGGAGAAGGTGAAGGTGATTCAAGACAGACTTCACACAGCCCAGTCCATACAAAAGAGTTACGCGGACCGAAAGGTTCGCGATGTTGTATTCATGGTTGGAGAGCGGGTCTTGCTCTGGGTTTCGCCTATGAAGGGTGTTATAAGGCTCGGAAAGAAGGATAAGCTACGCCCAAGGTTCATTGGTGCTTTTGAGGTGTCGCGGAGTGTTGGGGAGGTTGCTTATGAGCTTGCCTTATCTCCCAGCCTAGCAGGAGTTCATCCGGTATTTCATGCTTCGATGCTCCGGAGGTATCACAGCGACCCGTCTCACGGGTTGGGTTTCACCTCTATCTAGTTGGACAAGGTTTTATCCTATTTTGAGGAGCTAGTGGCTATTTTGGACAGGCAGGTTTGGAAGCTGACGTCAAAGAGCATTGCATCAGTAAAGGTTCAGTGGCGGGGTCAGTCAGTCAAGAGGGCGACTTGGGAGACCAAGCGGGATATGCGTAGCCGTTATCCTTATCTTTTCACAGCTTCAGGTATGTCTCTATACTCGTTCAAGGACGAACGATTGTTTTAAGAGGGGGAGGATGTGATGACCCGGCCGGTCGTCTTGAGAGTTATAGCCCCGATCCCCTATTAACTGATTTTCCCCGTAATTATTTCTGCTATTGTGACTTTTGGAGGTTCCGTTTTAGTTTTTGGAGTGTTTTGGGACACTTAGTCCCTAAAGCGGGAGCTTAAGTTTTAGGATTGGACCATAGTCGGAACTGTGTGAAGACGACTCCGCAATGGAGTTCTGTCATTTCCATTAGCTCTGGTGGGTGATGTTGGGCTTGGGAGCGTGTCTGGATTGCGTTTTGGAGGTTTGTAGCTCATTTAGGCTTGAAATGGCGAAAGTCGAATTTTTGGAGTTTTGGATTGGTAGTGGAATTTTCGATATCGAGGTCGGATTCCGATTCCAAAAGTTGAAACAGGTCCATAGGGTTGAATATGATTTGTGTGCAAAGTGTGGGGTCAATCGGACGTGGTTTGATAGGTTTCGGCATCGGTTTTTGATTTTGGAAGAATTCTAAGTTCTTTAAGTTTGAATCGGAGGATGATTCGTGATTTTTGCGTTGTTTGATGTGGTTTGAAGGCTTTACTAAGTTCGTATGGAGTTTTAGGATTGGTTAGTATGTTTGGTTTTGGTCCTGGGGGCCTCGGGTGTGTTTCGGATGCTCAACGGGTTGAAATTTGGACTTATGCAATTGCTGAGGATTTTTGGTTGCTGGTGTTTTCGCATCTGCGGTTGGGGAACCGCAAGTGCGAACTCGCACGTGCAGAAGATCAGGCGCAGAAGCGGTTTGGAAGGAGGAGCTCAGGGATCGCAGGTGCGAGGTAATATTCCGCATCTGCGATGGCCGCAGATGCGACCCTGGAGCGCAGGTGCGAAGAGAGACCGCAGAAGTGGACCAGTTTCCGCAGGTGCGCATGCGCAGGTGTGGCCACTTTCTCGTAGAAACGGTCCCAGGTCCTTTAAGTCATTTCCGCACCTGCGATGGAATTTCCGCAGGTGCTGTGCCGCAGGTGCGATGAATAAGTGGCAAGAGCAAATTGGCTGGGCAGAAAAGGGAAAGATTCGAGGGTTGGATTTATTTATCCATTTTTGGACTTAGGGGCTCAGAAATTGGCGATTCTTTGAGGGATTTTCAGAGAGAGCTTTAGGGTAACGATTCCTAACTTAATTTTGATCATATTTCATTAATCTGTTGTTGTTTTTCTTCATTTAATTAAGGAATTTGAGTGAGAAAGTTGGGAGAATGGGGGAAAGGTTCCCCAACCGAATTTCTGCGTTTTGAGTGGGATTTAGACATCGGATATGGATAATTTTGGTACGTGTTTTCTCGTGAGTGAATAGGTGTTCATATTTGGTAACCTTTACTCGATTCCGAGACGTGGGCCCTGGGAGACGTTTTTGGGCATTTTTCTAATTTCTTGCCTTAGCTTTGATTTCGTTAGCTTGATTAGTTTCTTGTAGCTATATTTATGTTATGTAATTGGTTTTGGCTAGATTTGAGCCATTCGAAGTTGGATATTCGTGGAAAGAGCATTGTGACGGATTGATTTGAGCTTGGTTCGAGGTAAATGGCTTGCCTAACCATGTGTGGGGGAACTCCCTTTAGGATTTGGTACTGTTTGATATATGAGCGCCGTGTACGTGAGGTGACGAGTACGTACACAGGCTATTTGTTGTAAAACTCCATTTTTCACTAAGTCATAACTTGTTTTCTCCTTAATTGAAACACGCTAGCATATGTAAATATCATGTTTAGACTAGAATATCATGCCTACTTGTTTAACTACCTATTTGAACTCTGTGCAGCATGTTTACTGAAATTACTTGCTTTCCTTGACTTGGACTTAGTCTAAACTGTAGGATTTCTTGTTGTAACTATTATTTCGGTGGGTTGCGCTGTATATTTACTTTGGGACTATGGAACGGTATTCTGGGAGATCCCCCTGTATTGCATATTTACTTTGGGACTACAGAACGGTATTCCAGGAGATCCACATGTACTGCGTATTTACTTTGGGACTATGAAACGGTATTCCGGGAGATCCCTTGTTCTGCATATTTATTTGGGGACTACGGCACTGTATTCTGGGAGATCCCCCTGTACACTTACATTTGGGACTACGAGCCGGTATCTCGGGAGATCCCCTGTTGTTATCACTGTGTTCTTAGCTGTTGTCTTTCATTGATTCTATTCCTATTAGATTTCCGTATTTATTTTTACTGCGATATTTCATTTTGTCTTATTTCATTATATTTATAACAGTAGGGCCCTGACCTGATCTCGTCACTATTCGACAGAGGTTAGGCTTGACACTTAGTGGGTACCGTTGTGGTGTACTCACGCCCTTTCCTGCACATATTTTTCGTGTGCAGATCCAATTTCATCTTACCAGCCTCGTCACTGGTTCCAGTCATTGCTGCTTATTGGAGACTTCAAGGTACATCTGCTCGCACCCGCAGATCCGCGGAGTCCCCCTCTATCCCCTTATGTTCATTTATTTTTCTCTTTCTGTAGAAATGATGTATAGAATAGTTAAGACTTCTTAGTAGCTTGTGACTTGCAGGTTTCCGGGTTTTGGGGAAATATTTGGTACATTTCAAAGGTGATAATTGTATATGCCGAGTGGCATTCAGTTGCTTATTAGATATTTGTTACTGTTAGTGGTTTATGTTCAAGTTTTTATCTCATATCTGCAAAGTGTTAGGCTTACCTAGTCGTAGAGACTAGGTGCCGTCACGACAACTCACGGAGGGATAAATTGGGTCGTGACAATTCGGTGCACGAATTGCACGGGTTATGGCTTTAGATTGTATTGATGTGTCATGTTACTAGAGTGGTCGTATTGGATGAGATGAGGTCATTGGACCTAGAATGGATGCTATCGGATTTAATTGTGGTATATTTGGAAGGATAATATAGGAAGTCAGCTTAGAAATTGGCTATAGTTCTTGTAGAAGGAGAGGGAGCTCCATGACCATAAATCTGATGAATGGTTGTGAATTCTGCATGTTACTTTCATCATTGGCAGTGTACGAAGGTTTAGAACGAGGCTTTGTTTGATATGAGCTTGTTACCGGTATTGGGTTGATTTGAGCAGCTACTGTGATTAGAAATCTTTGCTTCGAGAGTTTGCGCTATGTGGTATTTGAGTTTTGTGTATTTGAGTTATGGTTATGGCTTTTGGTACAGCTTGTTTAGACTTATACAGTATGTAGATGCGAAATTCTGATCTTATAAGAAATTTCGGATGTTGGAAATTTGATTCGAAGGCTTGTGGGTTAGGTTGAATTGAGAAATTTCAGTTATGTTGTGTTATCGGACCTGTATGGGATATGGTGATGTGGTATCACTCCCGGGTATGTGTATGGCAAGGTTATACGGCGCTTTGATGGATTTGAGAACAACTCTGGACACGTTCGAGGACGAACGTATGTTTAAGTGGGGGAGGATGTAACGACCCAACCGATTGTTTTGAGGTTTTCATTGATGAACCTTTAAATTGGGAGAGTTTCCAAGTTTGAATTTTAGCATTTGACCTCAAATTGGAATTTTTATGGTTCCGTTGGGTGATTTTGGACTTAAGAGCGCATCCGAAATTTGATTTGGAGGTCCGTGGTTGAGTTTGGCTCGAAATGGCGAACGTTTAAATTTTGGAAAGCTTGATCGGGAGTGGACTTTTTAATGTCGGGGTCGGATTTCGATTCCGGAAGTTGGAGCAAATCCGTAATGTTGAATGTGACGTGTGTGCAAAATTTGTAGTCAATCGAAAGTGATAGGTTTCAGCATCGGTTGTGGAAGTTTGAAGTTTCAAAGTTCATTGAATTCGAATTGGTGTGATTCGCCGTTCGGATGTTGTTTTGTGTGTTTTGAGGCCTCGAGTAGGTCTATGTTATGTTATGGGACTTGTTGGTATGTTTGGACGGGGTCCCGAGGGGCTCAAGCGTGTTTCGGATTGATTTCGGATCATTTTTCTTCATTTTGGTACAGCTGTGTTCTGCTATTTTCTGGTGTCTCAGTTCTTCATCGTGAACGCGTAGGGTAATTGGGTCGCAATAGCATTTCTTCATCACGTTCGCGAGTTTGTGCAGTGTTGGGTCAAGTCTTCTTCGCGTTCACGTATGATGGATCGCGGACGCGTAGGGTAGAGCTGGGAGCCGGAGCCGGAGGCCTTCTTCATCGCGTTCGCATAGTTGGAGCCGGGTTCGCGAAGGTCTGAGCCAGCTGTCAGTCGCGTTAGCGAGGCTTTTACCGCGAACGCGAAGTGTATTTTATTTTTTTTCATCGCGAATGTGATAGTTTTCTCGCGTTCGCGAAAGAGGAGGCCTGGTAGATTATAAACTTTATTTCGGGGGTTTCGCCCGTGTTTGCATTTTGGGAGCTATGGAGCTCGGATTGAGGCGATTCTTGAAGCAATTTTCACCATATGAATTGGGGTAAGTGTTCTCTACTCATTTTTGATTTTTTTATCATGAATCTATCTTCGATTCTAGCTTTTGTTGATGATTTTCAAAGAGGAAATTGGGGATTTTGGCCTAAAGTTCCATAATGTGAATTTTTGAGTTTTGAACATCCAATTGGAGTCGTATTTGAGTAAAACTAGTATGGTTGGACTCATATTTGAATGGGTTGTCGGAGTTTGTAAATTTTTTCGGGTTCCTAGGTGCGGGCCCGGGTTGGGCTTTTTGCCGATTTTGGGCTTTTGATTCAAGATTTGATCTTTTTCGTTTGGGATTGGTTCCTTAAGCATTGTTTGATGTATTTGAGTTGTTTTTGGTTAGTTTCGAGCCGTTCGGAGGTCGGAAATCACGGGATGGCATTTTGGAGCATCGCTTGGCTTGCTCGGTATTGGAATTGGCTTATTCGAGGTAAGTGACTCTTCTAATCTTAGAGCTGAGGGTATGAAACCCCGAAATATGTGTTATGTGATTTGTGTTGAGGTGACGCACATGCTAGGTGACGGGTGTGTGGGCATGCACCATGTGAATTGGGACTATGTTGTTTCCTTAGCACTGAATAGTGGCCCTGTTGTATTGATATCCGTGTTTCATCATGTGATAAAGTAATTGAGCTGCCAATCATGCTAGATATCATGTTTAGGCTTTATGCCGATACTGTTGGTACCCATAGTGGTCGTTTCTTTCTGTCATCTCACTTATTTCATTGATATTTCATACTCAGTCATATTCATACATTCATATCATATCTTAGTCTCAGTTATTAATTGATACATCATATCATTGTTGTCGGGCAAGTTCCATCACATTGTGAGCCCGTGAGTGAGACTAGAGAGATTGATGACTGTGTGAGGCCGGGGGCCTGTTTGTGAGGATGTTTTCACTATAGCACGTGAGTTGTCCGTGCGATTCCAGATATTGATATTATGGCACGTGAGTTGTCCGTGCAGATTATAGCGCTTGGGCTGAAAGGAGCCCTTCCGTAGTCTAGACATCCCCAGTTAGCGCGGTTGATATTATTTGAGGGATGGATCTTCTCTGGACATGGATCTTGTCTGAAGTATTATATACCTAGAGATGGATCTTCTCCATGGGCTGGATTGGCCCTACTCGGTACTGGGTGACTGATGATCAGTTGATGTATATATTCCGGGATGGATCTTCCCTGGGCCGGATTGGCCATATACAGTACTGAGTGATTGGGCATGATGAGCGGAATGTGTGAGAAAGCTAGATTAAGTACTCTGAGAGTGTGAGTACATGGGTTCATCTTTGAGATACATTGCATTGACATGCACACATGACATACAGGCATAAAGATGTATTTTTCTCATGTTGTACGGTATCACGTCATTCATGATTTGTCACACATATTGACAGAGGGGCATAGTGATGCATTTGTTTTACACTGGTTATCTGGAAAGAAAATGAAACATCTTATTTATTACAGAAAGGATTTGGGGAAAATTATTGTTTTCAAACTTATTCATATTTTTGGTAACTCCGGTAAACGATTTGGGTTTTTATTGATGTACTGGAAAGGCAGAACTATTTTCAGAAATCATGTTTTTTTGTTGAGCATTTGATTGTTGAGTTACTTCTGGTATTACTTATTTTATGTTGTTATGAACTATTGTTGGTTAGTGAAGTTGGGATCCAACCTTGGTACAAGCTCGTCACTACTTTCAACCTATGGTTAGGTTTGTTACTTATTGAGTACATGGGATCGGTTGTACTCATAATACACTTCTGCACCTTGCGTGCAGATATTGGCTGCTGATGTTGCTGTGATCGGTGGGAGCTGGATTGAAGATGTACATGTGTCCCAGTTGTAGCTGCCTCTTGTTTGTGGTAGCTTTAGATCTGTAAAACTCTGTTTATGTACTATTCAAACCGACTATGTATTTATTTCATTTCCGCTTTGTAAACTTTATTCTTAGAAGCTCATGATTTGTACTATTAGTTCTTGGGGAATGTGTAAGATTAAGATTTTTCTTTGCTTAAATTGCTTTAATAATTATTATTGGAATTGGATAGTTGATAATTGGCTTACCTAATGGGTTGGGTTAGGTGCCATCACGACTAGCGGATTTTGGGTAGTGACAAAAAATATTTACCATTCAAAAATACTAAGTCCAAACTTGAAATAATTCATTAAAAGATAAAACGGTAATAAAAATTAAAAAATATTTATAAATTACATTACAAAAAATATATAATGACTCGGCTGGTCGTTTTGGGTATTACACCCCCGTTTCCCCATTTACTGCTCAAATTGGGCTTTACAGTTGTTGTGTGACTTGCCGGGGCAATTGGTTCGGGTCTGGTGAGGTTTTGGAATGAATTGGAACATAGTTCCAAGGTTTAAAGCTTAAGTTAAAATAGTGACCGAATGTCGACTTATGTGTAAACGACCTCGAAATTTAATTCTGATGATTCCAATAGCTCCATATGGTGATTTTGGATTTAGGAGCGTGTCCGGAAAATTATTTAGAGGTCCATAGTGGAATTAGGCTTGAAATGCCGAAAGTTGAATATTTGAAAAGTTTGACCGGGGGTTTTACTTTTTGATATCGAGGTCGGAATCCAATTCTAGAAATTGGAATAACTTTGACTTGTACAAAATTTGAGGTTAATCGGACGTAAATTGATAGGTTCCGGAGTCGTTTGTAGAAACTAGAAATTTCAAAGTTCATTAGGCTTGAATTGAGGTGTAATTCATGGTTTTAGCATTGTTTGAGGTGATTTGAGGATTTGCCTAAGTCCGTATGATGTTTTAGGACTTGTCGGTATATTTGGTGTAGGTCCCGAGGGGCTCGGGTGAGTT
>AWOL01S0035038.1:102329-116243 GCA_000715115.1 Nicotiana otophora
ATCAAATAATATTAATTAAACAAAGAATACAATTTACACAAGTAATTCATGCTTTGAGTCCTAAACTACCCGAACTTTAGCATTTATAGTAGCTACGCATGGACTTTCGTCACCTCGTGCATACGTAGCCCTCACAATTAACAACAAATATTAATTTAATCAGCTATAAGGTAATTTCCCTCTCACAAGATTAGACAAGAGACTTACCTCGCTCCGAAGTCCCATAGCCGGCTCCCAAGCCTTTCAAACAACTCGACCAATGCCTAACGCTCCATAACTCGCTTTCGCTTTATTAAAATCCACAAGCTTTTAATCCTCCTCCGATATCGTAACATTGAGTAAAATGCTCATACGCCACCAACAAATTGATATCTACAATTACAATCCCAATTACAATCAAAATATGACTCAAAATTATTTATCAATATCCATTTATGGCTCACAAGTTGGCTACAAGCCTCCAACTCAAATCGTCTAATAGGTTCACTTACTAGCACATTCAACTCCACTCTTATTATTTAATACCCATTTGAAGTCATCAATGATACTACATTAATTTTCTAACACCGCCAAATTACTATTCGTCGTCTTCCTTAACCAACATTTCCAAAACATTCAATTTGGTGATTACTTAGTTGAACACTTCCAACTAAGCCAGAAAATAATTCCATAGGTTCATTGCATCCTTTAATTTCATGTCTAAGAACACTATTTATCTTTCCCTCATTTTCTCAAGAACTCTATTCATGCCATGAACTAGGGTTTATGAAATCAATTATCCAACCATAACAACTTGAAATAAATATTAGAATTACTCTCACCGACTCATAAGAAATGAGCTTGAAGCATTAGCATTACCTTCTTGAGGCTTTTTCTTAAAATTCCAATGTTTTGGAAATTTGGTGTTTTTGAAGAACTTGAAAGATTTCTAAAAATTTCAAAGATCGAAGAATGTTAAAACTAGTGTTAATAGGATGTTATTAACTTAAAAAACTCACCTTGTATTCTTAAGTAGTCCCCAAGGTAGAATCCACCATGAAAGAACCAATCCCTAGCTCAAGAAAATCCCCAAAAATGGCTATTGCCCGAGACTGCCTTATATAGGCACATGTACTTCAGCGAGTTATACCTTACGCTGTGCAGGTTGTACCTCGTATTACAAGTTTTCCACTGCTACACACCTTTTACTAAAACGTCCATAACTCTTTGTAGAAATATCTAACTGACGAATGGTTTAAAGCGTTAGAAACTAGACTCTAAGATCTTACATTTGATAGGTTGTCCACTATATAACTCTTTATATATATATATATATATATATATATATATAGGCATGCTCGTCCAAAGTTCGGTTTTGTGTGTACTCATTTGGAACTTTAGTCTATCATGTACTATCCAACTTGACTTAGACTTAGGGATCTCCTTAGACCCCACATCACTTATAATATGACTCGTACACTTATTAACATACAAACCTGCTGGACCTTCAAATCTCGATTCTGAGGTTGTTTAATCAAAAATCCAACCTTAGTTAATTCTTCCAACTTAAAACTTTTGAAATGTGAATTTTCTTTCAAAATGAACTCTGAACTTCCCGAAATTAAATTCCGACCACGCGTACAAGTCATAATACCTGAAGTGAAGCTGCTCAGGGACTCAAACCGCCAAGCGACGCGTTAGGGCTCAAAACGACCGGTCGGGTCGTTACACAGAGCTTCTGCATCTGATCCAGATCCACTCCAGGATATTTGTGTCGCTGATTACAACTCATGTTAGTATTTTTTTAATAACCAATTTCTTATCATCCCATGCATTTTCTCCATGGTTTTACTTATACTAACAAACAATTATGTTTTTCATTAATAGAGAATTAATGTACGTCTCTTTTCTCAATGTATGTTGCTTCTACCAATTATAAAACTTCCTCATCTATCAAAATTATTTTCTTATGTAAACATAAAAATTAGTATAAGCAAAAAGTCTAGCAAGTTTAAAGCATCTTTGGAGCAATTTAACATGCAAAAGACACACACATATTGTAATGCTGATTATTTTTATTTAATTACTCATATAACCTTTTTAATATATATACGTGAAACAGCTATAACGGTGAACGGATTTTCATGCAAAAGGAACTTTACATTCACTCCAGAAGATTTCGCATCAATGGGAATTGCACAACCAGGAGAACCTAATATTTTTGGCACTCGAGTAGCTGTAGCCAACATTTTTAACATGCCTGGGCTTAATACACAGGGTGTATCAATGGCTTGAATAGACTTTGAACGTGATGGTTTAAACCCGTCGCATACTCACCATCGAGCCACTGAAATTATATTCGTAAAAGAGGGTACATTGGTTGCTGGATTCATCATTACGGACAATGTTTTTGTTAACAAGTTGATCACAAGGGGAGAAGTCTTTGTTTTTCCAAGAGGGCTCATCCATTTCCAGTTTAATGTTGGCAGAGGTAACACAACTATTATTGTGGCCTTTAACAGCCAAAATCCTGGTGTTCAACTTATTGCACTTTCCATGTTTGCGAGTAGACCTCAAATTCCAGAAGAAGTTGTGGCCAGGGCATTTTAAACTAGTGTTGAGGAAGTTCGGGCGATAAGAGCAAGACTTGCACTACCTACTGCAGGCTTAGCTTCAGGCTGCCAATGGGATGACCGCAATATGCACTCACAATATAATAAACGTGACGACCGTAACATGCACTCACAATATGATAAATATGACGACCGTAACATGCACTCATGATGTAATAAACGTGACGACCATAATATGTACTCACGATATGGTATTATGTAATGACTTAAAATTATATTATAATCATAATAATAAATAAATGGTGGATATATATGAATAATTTCTCAGCTTTTGCTTTTGATTTTGATTTCTCAGAATGTATCTTTAATTTGGTGTCTTTTAAATAACGAACTAAATTTCGGTGACTCTTAATGTCTTTTGTTATCCTTTTGGGTAAACAGAATACTTTGATCAATTACTAATTCCAGTTTAAGCTCAAAGAAGACTTGGGTAAAAATCTTTTCCGTACTCTAAAATCATTGAATTTCTCAAATTCTCCAGAAAGTATATGTTAAGGGGTCGTTTGGCTCACATGTTAGTTATGTGATGATTAATTATAATGCATGATTGTTTACATCGTGATTAATAAGAAATTAATACATTGTTATACATGATTATTTTGTGCAGTAATGATTATTTTTTCCGATATTATTTTTCTTATTATGCGATCAACTAAACATTGTACTATTTTATACGAGATTTTATTCTAAGACTAATATTCAGATACCATCAACCAAACAACCCTAATCAATTAAATCAGTCAAAATCTCTACGCACTGGAAACTAATATTCATAAATGAAAACATAGAAAGGTAAGGAACGCAGAAACAATCTATATATTTATATCTATTTATCAATCTATATTTATATCTATACTGAAAGTATAAAAGGGGAGGGGGGAGGGAGGGATGAATTGTAGCCAAATTAAAAACTTAGTCGACTTAAAGAGGAATCAGTCGACTAAACTTTTCCAGCAGGTTTGATTTCCAGAAGAAGTAAGTTGAGACTTTAAACAAATATCTCAACAATTTAACATGATATATGCTCAGATACCAATTGTTAGAACCAAAAATACTTTAACCCAAGACCTACCATGTCAAATCATCAAGAATAAAATTGAATGCAGAAGCGTACCTAAATCCATGGGAATGAATGAAACTTGTCGTCTTGTGTTAACGGTTTTTCAAACCAACACGTAAGCCCTTCTATTCTTTCCAACGATGGGATGCTAGAAAGAAAACCCTACGTCGAATTTGGAGACCATAACTAGGGGTTGGCATTCGGTACTTCGGTACTGTAACGACCCAGCCAGTCGTTTCGAGGGTTGTAGCTCTGTTCCCCTATTTTCTACTCTTTTTGTGTTGTATAGCTGTTATATGACTTATCGGGTTAGTTGATTTGGGTCCGGAGAGATTTCGAAATAAATTGAGACACTTAGTCTTATAATGAAAAGCTTAAGTTGGACAAGTTGACCGGATGTTGACTTATGTGTAAACGACCCCGGATTTATATTTTGATGGTTCCGTTAGCTCCGTTAGGTAATTTTGGACTTAGAAGCGTGTTCGGATTGTGATTTGGAATTCTGTAGTTGAATTAGGCTTGAAATGATGAAAGTTGAATTTGTTGGAAGTTTGACTTGGAGTGGACTTTTTGATATCGAATTCCGATTCCGAAAGTTGGAATAGGTATGTGGTGTCATTTGTGACTTGTGTGCAAAAATTGGGGTCAATCGGACGTGATTTGATATGTTTAGGCGCCGGTTGTAGAAATGTAAAAATTTAAAGTTCATTAGGCTTGAATCTATGTACGATTCTTATTTTTGATGTTGTTTGAGGAGATTTGAGGATTCCACTAACTTCGTATGATGTCTTAAAGACTTGTTGGTATATTTGGTTGAGGTCCCCGGAACCTCGAGTTGATTTCGGATGATTTTTGGAACGAGGTTTGAAGTTGAGGAGTTGTTGAAGATTTACAACTGCTGGTGTAATCGCACCTGCGGATTAGGAACCGCTGATGCGAGCTCGAAGAAGCGAGAAAGGGACCGCAGAAGCGGTCAAGAAGGAAGCTGGCAGAGGTCGCATGTGCAAGGTTGTTTCCACACTTGCGTGTCCGAAGATGAGGGTATTATATCGCACAAGCGCATGGGTGCTTGGTGAGGCAGCTTCGCAGAAGCGGATGGCCCGTCGCAGAAGCATGTCTGCAAAAGCGGACTGGGCGCCATAGAAGCGTGAAAGGCCGCAGATGCGGTCAAGTGAACCGCAGAAGCAGCTTTGGTGGGCAGAATTAAGTCCCTTGTGCTTGTTTTTATCAATAATCTTGTATCCCCATTGATTTTCCACCTAGTTTGGGTGTTTTTGAGGTCTAATTTGGGAGTTTGAGGCTAGGGATTTGGAGAGTTGATTTGGGGGATTTGGTTGACGATTGGGTGTTGGATTTTGATAGAAATTGTATGGTTGGACTCGTGGTTAAATGAGCTTTCGGACTTTTTGAGTTTTGTTGGATTCCGAGACGTGGGCCCGGGGGAGGTTTTGAACCAATTTCGAAATTTTGAGTTATAATTTAGTAATTTCTTGTGGAATTGATTCCTTTAGCCCGTGTTGATTATATTATACTGTTTGTGGCTAGATTCGGGTCATTTGGAGACTAATTTACGAGGCAAAGGCGTATTGGAGTAGGGATTTTCTCAGATTGATGTAAGTAACACTTCTAAACTTGGCTCTGAGGGTTCGAAACCCCGGAATATGTGTTATATAATTGGTGTTGAAGTGACGCACATGCCAAGTTACGGGTGTGCGGGCATGCACCATGAGAATTGTGACCTGGTTGATTCCATGGCATTGTATAGTGGAGTTATCTTATTGATGTCCGTGTTTTCATCATGTGATAAAGTAATTAAGCTGTTAAACATGCTAGAGATCATGTCTAGGCTATATGCCGGTACTATTGGGACCCATAGTGGTCATTTCTTGCTGTTATCTTACTGATTTCATTGATATTTCGTACTTAGTCATATTCATTCAATTCACATCATATCTCAGTCTCTATTGTTATTTATTGATGCATCATATCATTATTTTCGGGCTAGTTTCATTGACATGGTGAGCCCGTGAGAGAGTGATGATTGAGTGAGGTGGAGGGCCTGACTATGAGTGACATTTATGGGATCGGGTTGCATGCCGCAGCGATTATACTGATTTATGATAGCGCTTGGGCTGAAGGAGACCCTCCGGTGTCTGCACACACCCCCAATGAGCGAGGTTGATTATATTGAGGGATGGATCTTCCCTGGACATAGATCATGTCCGAAGCATTATATACCTGGGGATGGATCTTCCCCGCGATTCGGATTGGCCCTACTCAGTAATGGGTGACAGATGGTCAGTCGATGTATATATCCTGGGATGGATCTTCCCTGGGCCGGGTTGGCCATATACATTACTGAGTGATTGAGCAAATGAGAGTATGAGCACATGAGTCTGACAGCATGGTGCATCACATACAATATGTGCATTGGCATGTAGGAGTAGAGAAGATATATTCTTCTTATCATTAAGATTTGATCTATTTTACTGTTTTGAGTTTATCTACTGAACTTAAAAGCATGCCTACGTTTCTACACTATTACTCCTATATTGAACAGTGCCGGTTGAGTTCGTCACTACTTTCAGTCCAAAGTTTAGATTTGTTACTTATTGAGTTGGTTGTACTCACGCTATACCCTGCATCTCGTGTGTAGATCCAGGTACTTCCGTTCACGATGGCTGCTGAGTGTGGAGTCAGGATCTCGGGAGACTATCGAGTTAGCTGCATGACGTTCGCAGACCATGACCCTCCTTCATTATCTTTACTTGTATTTCAATTTTTACTCTTTAGATATTGTATTAGACTATCTTTCATTGTAGATGCTCATGTATTCGGTGACACCTCGATTTAGGGTGAGATTGTATTGGGTTGCGTATTTATTTCTATTTTCAAATATTTTCCTTAAATATTAACTACCTCCATACTTTTTTCAAAGTCGTTGGTTATGTTGGAATAGTTGAGTAATTGGCTTGCCTAGTTCCACGATAGGTGCCATCACGACAATTGATTTCTGGTCGTGACAAGTTGGGTATTTAATAACTACGGTTCAGTATTTCGGTATTCGGTATATCAATTTAGCATACCAAATATCGTACCAAAGTAGTTCGGTACAGTTCGGTATTTTCTTATTTAATTCGGCACAATTTCGGTTCAGTTTCGGTATTATACCAAAGTCTTTCAAATCTCCCAAGATTATGCTATGCCTCCTGCCTAACGTCTCTTCTGACTTATGCTGAGAATTCAACCACTCAAAGGCAAACTCAATGGCAAACTCAAAGCCATTTTTTCAAGAATAATTAGTTCGCTGACGATGTTTTGATTTGCCAAATCAGAGAAGAGAAATGGAATTGATGGTGCATATAGAGTTATCCCCAAAAATAATGATTCTTTAAATTCTCAAAAACTGATTATTGTCAACATAAGAAACTAAATAAAATATAACAAGTTGAAACTAACATAAAAGCTCAAGATTGGAAAATGAAGAATGAATAAATTATAAACATGTTGAAGAGTTGAAGATTGTTGAATGAAGGTCAACAATGAGAAAACAAGCAGTCGCCAAGGACGTGAAGTCATTGTCGCCCTCTGCTATTGTAGTCGTGAATCAGTAGTAGCCAAGCAATGTTAATGTTGCAATTTTTGAGAAAAGTCTAAGGTTAGAAAATAGAAAAGGGAAAGGAGGTAAGCAAAAGAAGGCGAGAAGCTACTGCTTGTAAGTCTCTAAGCCTAAGGAGGCTACTAGGAATGCTAAGGGATTAGGGAGTTAAGATTTAGGGGGCTTCGGGTGTTGGGCTTAGGTTTATTAGGTTGGACAATAGAAATAGATGTGGGCTTGGACTTAAATATTTCGGTATTTCGGTATACCAAAATACCAAAAACTCAATACCGAATACCGTACCAAAATACTGAAATACCGTAATTTCTGTACCGAAATATACCGAAATACCGAAACAATCCATATCGAAATACCAAATGAATTCGGTTTGAATTTTTTGGATTTTATGCCCACCCCTAACCATAACCCTATTATTAGATGCAGAAGTTTATGTATTTTTAATATAGCCCATCATCAAATTAGAAACTACATCCAGATGTCTACACATAAGACTCCATACTTTATAAGGTATCTAATAGACTCATTTAACTTTAAAATCTTAGCAGATTACTTTTACTATGGGCAACTTTTTAATGATAGCAACCAACAAACGATTATTCTTAATACGATATATGTGCAAGTCCATAAAAAGTTCAAGTCTAGTTGAGACTAACTTTGGATCAATTTAACATTCACCCCACCCCCTCCCCAAACCATACACATATCTATATGTATATGTTATTATCGAGCACTTATATCATTTCTAAACACTTATTTTGCCATATGGATAATGTAAAATATTTTTACACAACCTGTCTATATTAACTTATTGTAGTAGCTAGGTACAACCTACTTTATTTTCTAGTTTACTAATCTCACTTTTCGTGGACTGTATTGAATCTTTTATTTATATCATAATGCTGATTCATATTTAAAAACTTATATAACCTTTTCTAATATATACGTGAAACAGTTATAACAGTGAGCAGATTTCCATGCAAAAGGAACTTTACATTCACATCAAAAGATTTTGCATCAATAGGAATCGCACAACCAGGAGAACGCAATATTTTTGGCAGCCGAGTCGGTGTATCCAACAGTTTTAACATGCCTGGCCTTAACACACAGGGGTATATCAATGACTCGAGTAGACTTTGAACGTGATGGTTTAAACCCCCCACACGCTCACCCTCGAGCCACTGAAATTATATTCATAAAAGAAGGTACATTAGTTACTGGATTCATTATGACGGGCAATGTTTTTGTTAACAAGTTGATCACAAAGGGAGAAGTCTTTGTTTTCCCAAGAGGTCTCATCCATTTCCAGTTTAATGTTGGCAGAGGTAACATAACAATTATTTTGGCCTTTAACAACCAAAATCCTGGTGTTGTGCTTATTGCAATTTCCATGTTTGCGAGTAGATATCAAATTCCAGAAGAAGTTGTGGCTAGGGCTTTTCAAACTAGTGTTGAGGAAGTTTGGGCGATAAAGGCAATATTTGCACTGCCTATTGGAGGCTTACCTTCAGGCCGCCAATGGGACAACCGTAATATGCACTCACAATATGATAAACGTGATCAAGCTAGACATGGCCAAGGCTTATGATAGGATGAATTGGTCTTTCCTTATCTTGGTACTTAGAAGATTTGGTTTTTCAAAGGGTTGGATTGATCTCATCTAGAAGCTTATATTAGATGTTTGGTACTCAGTCATTATCAGTGGCAAGAGAATGAGATTTTTCACTTTAGCTTAGTGTCTTAAACAGAGTGATCCTCTTTCATCATCCTTTTTCATATTAGGCGCTAAAGTGTGGAGCAGGATGTTAAATAACCTCCTGCAACACAATGACTATTTTACCTCATTTTCTATGAGTATAAATGGTCCTTATATTAATCATCTTGCCTATGCAAATGATATTGTAATCTTTAGTAGTGGGAATAGTAAGTCTTTGAGGCTGATTATGAAGCAAATTCATAAGTATGAGAAGAGTTCTGGCCAGAGAGTTATTGTAGACAAAAAAGGTTTCTTAACCTCTCCTAAAGCAGGTGCTTGCAGAATCAATAGGATCATTGGTGTCACTGGTTTTAAGAACAGGGATTTTTCTTTTAATTACCTTGGATATCCAATTTATACTGGTAGAAAAAAAATTGAATATTTTGATAATATGCTAGCCAAGGTAGTCAATAGGCTTAATGGTTAGCATGTTAAATTGTTATCCAGTAGTGGCAGGCTAATTCTCATCAAGCATGTATTGCAGTCCATGCCTACTTATACCCTCACTGCTACGAAACCTCCCAAAGGGATCCTAAATCTTATGAAAAAATATTTTGCTAGATTCTTTTGGGGCTCTTCGGGGGACAAGAATAAATATCATTGGAGTTCTTAGAAGAACTTTTGTTATCCTAAAGATGAGGGGGGCATTGAAATTGAGAGTATGGAGGAGATCAGTGATACTCTAACTATGAAAAGATGGTGGAGGTTCGGGATTCAACCTTCTTTATGGTCTTCCTTACTACAAGCTAAGTCTTGCTCTAGGAAACATCATGTTGCTAGGAAAAGTTATGCTAATACCTCTCATCAATGGAAGAACTTTATGAGGATCAAGAAGAAAGCAGAGCCTAATATGATCTGGAAACTACAAGCCGCTACTTGTAGTTTTTGGTGGGATAATTGGACAGGAAAAGATGCATTAACTAATCTTTGTCATAATTTTCGTACCCCTGCCAAAACTCCTGTTAAGAACTTCATTCAGAACAATCAGTGGAATATTGATAAGCTTCAAAGAATTGTCCCTACTCACATGGTTCAACAGCTATTGAAAGTTGAGATTGGATTTTTGATAAGCTTCAAGAAGCTACTCCCCGTATGTCTCTAAGCGTAAGGAGGCTGTTGGGCACGCTAAGGGATTAGGGAATTAGGATTAAGATTTTTATGTGATAGGTCATATTTTAAAACTTATTTATATAAACAACACAACTTTTGGTTTATTTCAAAAAAGATATATTTATTTACATTTATAGCCGTTTAAATAATCAAATATGATTTTCAAAATAAGTACTAAAGCACAATTTCTGCAGTCAAAACGTGATATCTTTCATTTAAAATAAAACCTACATTTAATACAACTACCATATAATGTTACTGCTCCCACTAAAAATGTGGAATCAGTTTCTATCCTTATCTATTAATTTGATATCTTCCCACTCTTCCATAAACAAAAGATTACCTTAATTTCTGGGAGATTTTCCGCTCTTTTTCGCCTATTCTACCATCTATGAATATTTTCATGATTCATCTTCTTATTCTCCATTTATATTTCAAATCTCTGGATACTAGATAAATACCTTAGAGGTACTATATACATGGTATAAAGTTTTAGCAGCTTTCTTTGTATACTGATGTATTAATATATATGGTATAATTTTATTGAGTTATAATATTATATATATCTGGTATAATATTTTCTTTTGAGAAATATTATGTATTATAATGGTATTAAGGTATAACATTATATATAACTAGTATATTGATACTTCGAGAAATACTATGTATATACTAATGTAATAATATACCTTTGATCTTTTTATGTAACGACCCGCCCGGTTGTTTTGAGTATTACAACCACGTTTCCCCATTTACTTCTCAATGTATGCTTTACCATTATTTTATGACTTACCGGGTTAGTTGGTTCGGGTCCGGAAGGATTTCGGAGTGAAATGAGACACTTAGTCTCATAATTGAAAAACTTAAGTTAAAAAAGTTAAGCGGATGTTGACTTATATATAAACGACCTCGGATTTTAATTCTGATGATTCCAATAGCTCCGTATGGTGATTTTGGGCTTAGGAGTTTGTCCGGAAAATTATCTGAAGGTCCGTAATGGAATTAGACTTGAAATGGCGAAAATTAAATTTTTGAAAAGTTTGACCGGGGAGTTGACTTTTTGATATCGGGGTCGAAATTCGATTCTGAAAATTAAAATATGTCCGTAATGTGAAATGTGACTTGTGTGCAAAATTTGAGGTCAATCGGACGTGATTTGATAGGTTTCGACATCGGTTGTGGAAGTTGAAGTTTCAAAGTTCATTGATTTTGAATTTAGGTATAATTCGTCTTTTCGATGTTGTTAGGTGTGATTTGAGGCCTCGAGTAGGTCCGTATTATGTTATGAGACTTGTAGGTATATTTGGTTGAGGTTCTAGGGGCCTCGGGTGAGTTTCGGATGGTTAACGAATCAATTTTTAGACTTGGAGTGTTGCTGGAAATTTTCTGTTATCTGTATCTTGTTTCCTTTTACACGATCACGTGAGAAGGTCTACGATCACGTAGAGTTAATTGGGGGATGTTGCATTTTGTTTTATGCGATCGCGTGCGGAGGAATGCGATCGCGTAGCTCTGGGATTTTGTGATTTGCGAACGCGTGGCTAAGGTCGCGTTCACGTAGAGGAAATAGAGCAGAAGTGGAGGTCACGCGTTTGTGCTTCGCGATTGATCACGCCCAACTATTCCTTATAAAAAGGACTAAGCGGTCGTTGCAAATATAATCCGGTTTACAAGTCCGGAATCGAATCTCACAGAGAATTAAGGTTTAGGTACAACTTTTCAATATTGCTAAGAAACACAAGTCCATACAATTTCCTAATTATAGATATGATAATATTTATTTCTAACTAATTAACTAACAACTAATATAAAGCAGTAAATTATCAACTAACAAGGATGAAATTTTAGACAAGACTAAGGTGGTCTAGAGTTATGATTTCCCCAATTGTCGGAATCCTTCCCGCTATGCCTTCTATAATTAAGCCTACGTATTTTCTATTGATCGTGAGTACTTCAGGTGTCATAATTTTCTTCCGAGCAACTACAATAATTTACTAGACATATTCTTCCAAACTAAGCTAGCTAGCACTAGTTTACTTCTCACTAAGATCACACCAAGGTTTTCTTATTTCTAATCCCACCTTCGAACCCTTCGTATTGATTCCTCACATACGTCAGGAGTGATGTTGTTCAACAACTACCTAAATATGTACCATTTTCCAAGCAAGACATACTAAATAGGCACAGTCAATTGATGGCCATTCAATCAACAACAATAAACACATAGTTGAATAAGTAGAGAAATCCAACGACTCAATTATAGAGAAACATAACAAGAATTTATCCTACAAAAGGTTCTATCAAAACTCTAGATAACAAATTAGCTATTCATAATAGTATGCAAAACTACAATACTAGAATTCATAACCAATAATGGAAATAAGAAGAAGGAAGTGAAAAACTCGTAGAAAAATTTCCCGCCTTGCTCCTAGTGTGTTCTTGCCTTCTTAGGTCAAATCCCCTCTCAAAATAGTGTTTAATGACTATTTATATGTGTAGGAAAAAAAACCTAGACGAAATAACCAAGTCCAATACCAAAAAAGAGACAAAATAACTTTAAAACCCGAAACACCCTCGCTACAGACCTCACGGTGCCAGCTCAAACGCGCGCTCCAGCTTGCCTCAGGCCTCGCAGCGTAAGCTCTGCCGCGAGCAAAATACCCTGCCTCGCCTGCTTTGTAGCAAGTAATAAGGCTCGCGTCGCTTGCTTTATTTACAATTCTGTTTCTTTTCTTTCTTTGCCTACTCTTCAAGTCACGTTTTTTTTTGTTTTGTTTCCTTTCCAATTGTTCTTTTTGTCTTCTTTTTGAGTTGTCTCTTTTGTCTTCCCACACAAAGTCAAACCTTAATATATCCACTAATTAAATAATCATAACTTTATTCTTGTAGTGTATAAAATACACATAAAATCTTTACACTGCTCCCAATTTCGTCTTCAACGTAGCTACACATAAAATAAACTCAATTAAGTACAAATATAGCGTAGTTTAGCATTAAAGCCCCATGTAAGGTAAGTAATGCACTAAAAATATGAAATTATAGCCAAACATCACTATCCCACACTTAAACGTTGCTCGTCCTCGAGTCAACCAACAATTCACACTATCCTTGAGCACTTTGTTTTTACACAACTAAGGCACACTATACCAATGACCATGGTTAATTGCAACAATTCAACTTTAGCATATGCAATCACATACACTTCCCTTTTCTTATGCCATACTTCTGTCACGCCCCAAAGCCGAGGAGCGTGACCGGCGCTCAACCGAGTGAACCCGGCCGAGCAAGCCTATTAGATTTCCTTCTACCCAAACTCATTCATGAATAAAGAGAATATATATATGTTTTCGTTAATCAACCAATAAAGTGATCATGTTGCAATACCAATTTCTTACCATCGGTTACTTTATTTTAAAGTCTCAATTCCAAATACATTTTTCATAATCTGAAGTGGAAATAGTAATTCAATCACAACACGCGAGTTTGACCTCCCCAGCACCATTATACAACCCACACTATATCTAAGAAGCCTCTATAGATAAATATGAGTACAATGATAATACCGGCAATAAGGCTCCGGCTATACCTCAAACAGAATACACAAAGAACAAAAGATACATGACCCCGGGATGAAGTGAGGCTCACCAAGTCAGCTGGGAAGAAGGTGTACTGCTATCACTGATCAATATCGCCTGCCGTGGAACCACTTGCATCCATTTAAAGATGCAGCGCCCCCGGCAAAAGGGACGTTAGTACCGTC
>AWOL01S0035040.1:0-11181 GCA_000715115.1 Nicotiana otophora
CATAAAGTCCGGCTTCAGTGTGTTCATTATTTATTCGCTCGTTTCGGTAAGTATGCAGTTTTCAAGAGGGATCGGATCCTCTTTACTAGGGCCGGATATAATACCGGCCGAACCGTAAATTTCGGTTTTTTGATTTCGGTTTAATCGATTATTCGGTCGGTTTGCGATTTTTAATTTATTAGATTTCGATTTTTCGGTGCGGTTTACAGTTTTGGTGTTTCGGTTTTCGCTTAAACCGAAAACTGAAATTTTGGGCCTCAAAACGTTATATGTAAATTACTAACTTAATGTTCTGACTTCTAAAAAGTGAAGCCCACTGCCCCACCCTACCCCATCTGAAATTTTAAAGGCCCAATACCATTACCCAAACCCTAAGCCTAATTAGCCTAACCCAGACTTTCCCTTTCCATTTCCTATCTTCCATTCTTCCCTTCCTTACGCTTACTCCTTAGAAATTAGGGTTCGACTGCTGGTCTGTTGCGTTGCGTCTATGCTACTGTAAGCTCGTCGTCTTTCTCTGTCACTCTATCTGCCGACGCTCATCTTTCTTCCTCAGCTCGTCGTCTTCTTCCTCAGGTTAGTGGTTACCTTGATACCTTCTTCTTCTTATGAGTTTTCCTTCTCCATTTTTGTGTCCTTTTAAATTTGTTAATGGCGGTAGCAATCGATTTCCAGATTTATTCTCCATTTTTGTGTCCTTGAGTTATTCTATAAAATTTGATAAAATTTTCTATTTTCAAAGGTTGGACCTAAAGTTAAACTTGTGAAACTACATTATCCTAGATTCTAAAGAAGTGTTGTGGCTTCCCATATCACAAAATCACATGCATGTTGAATGGTGTTGTATTGTATCTAAAGGATGACTTAAAATTTGAACTCGGGAGCCTTATTTAAACGTACATCCTAGATTAATCCTTCTTAAGTTGCTCTATTTTGAGCTTCTGGTAAATTGCATCATCTAATTGTAATTGATAAGTGAGAAACATATATCATTTTTAATATGTATTAGAAGCATGAGCTGGAACTGTTAACTTCTAGTTGATGGTCTCTGTGACTTTAGTTGAATTCTTCATTATATTAACATTCTTTTGACTCAATGTTCTAGTACTGAGATTTCTGATCAGTGGCCAGATCTCAAGTTTTAATTTTTTTTCCAGCTTGAATAGATTTTGTGTTGTCCATGTGTTCATCAAAGTTGTTGCTTTTCTGAAGATTTTCATGTTCTGGGTTTATGTTGTTTATAATGTCAATTGTGGACTGAAATATACTAGATAAAAGAATGTTAATATAATTGGGGTTGTTGCTCTAACCATATTTTCCCTCGGCTTCTTCGACATAGTTGAATTCTTCATTGTATTTTGAATTAAAATTGTTTACTAGTTTGCATTTTTAATTCTGTTGTCATTTGATTTTCTATAGATTGCAGAAGTTGAAAGTAGATTAAGTGAGGCGGGTTCATCTGAAAGCGAACCTACTTCTTCACCTACAAATTCAGTTGAAACTAGTCAAGGCCCAAAAAAAAAAAAATCCGTACAATGTAGATCAACTGCTTGGGATCATTTTGAAAAGTTTAAAGATGATAATGGAGGTGATAGAGCAAAATGTAAACATTGTGGTCGTGATTATAAGGCTGATTCACGATTGAATGGAACAACATCATTGAATACTCATTTAAAGAAGTGTCCAAAAATACCACGAAAAGTTAATAATACTCAAACACAATTGTGTTTACAAAAAGATGGGCAAATTAATGGTGGGGTGCTTTGGAAATTTGAACAAGAATTAGTTAGGAGGGCTTTAGTTGAGATGGCAATTACGGAGGAATTACCTTTTTGCTTTGTTGAAAAGAAAGGCTTTAAGAAGTTTATGAGCATAACCCAACCTCTATTTAATATTCCTTTTCGTATGACAATTATAAGGGATTGTTTTCAAGTTTACAATGAAGAAAGTCTTAAAGTAATGAAAATTTTCAGAGAAGTAAAACCAAAAAATTGCCTTACCACAGACACATGGACCTCGTTATAAAGATATATTGGTGAAGGACAAGAGCCATTGTGTGATGATTCTGATGACTTTAAAATCTTAGTTTGGTAAAAAATTAATGCGCCTCAATTTCCTATTCTATCTGAGCTAGCTCGTGATGTATTAGCCATTCCAAGTTCAAGTGTTGCATCAGAATGTGCATTTAGGATCGGTGGCCGCATTCTTGATTCATTTAGGAGTTCGTGACTCCTCGGTTGGTGCAAAGTCTTGTTTGTGTTCAAGATTGATTTAGATGTGAGGGTACTCCTATTAATGTTGAAGAAGATTTGGAGTTTCTTGAGCAAATTGAACTTGGTAAAATTTTGCATTATAATGAGTGTTTTAGTGAAAACTAGTTTACTTTGTAAGTTTAAATGTCACACTTTATCAAATTATATTTAGATATGGCAACGAGCGGAAGAGAAATTTGCATTGTTGAAAGAGATACTAGCATTGTTGATGCATAGTTTGAATAAGTGGTAAGTTTAAAGATTTGCTTGTTTTATGATATTCTTTTGTTATTTATAATTAAAAATATTTTATTAACTTGTGATCTTGTTTTTTGTAGGTTCAACTATGCCTCGTTGTGCTAAAGCTAGATCGCCTATTTGGGAATATTTTGAGCTAGTTGAAGCAAATGAACAAGCCCGCAAAGCAAAGTGTCTTCATTGTGGTTGAGTTTATAATTGTCATCCAAAATATTTTGGCACTTATGGGTTAGTGAAGCATATTAAGAAGTGTCTCGTGCCTCATCCAGTGATTCGTATTTAAGGCTTTACGTATCATTTTCTAGACTTACTTTGTGGCTTGTGACTAGTTTGCCACTGTTTTGTTGTTTGGTGATTGTATTTCTAGACTTGTTTTGGACTTTGGTAGCTGTTAGATTTGCCATTGCCACTTTGTTAAACTGTTTTTGGACTAGTTTGCCACTGCTGAACTGTTTAGGTGTTCTGTTTGCACGTTCTCTATGTGCTTGTTCTCTTAGTCTATTATTGGTTTCATTTATAGTGTAGTTACATTTGTATGTGTTATTGTCAGCAAAAATTGTGTTAGACAGTAGACACTTAGATGTTCCTACAAACCGTAACTATTGTCACTTTGTCAGCAGTTAGCACGTTCTCCAGCAAGATCGTGTTAGACAGTAAGTGTCTATAACAACACGTTCTCCAGCAGCAGCAAGTGGACACTTAGATGTTCCTATAAAAATTGTGTTAGACAGTAGACAATTAGATAGTCAGATGTTCCTATAGACAGTAGACAGTATACACTTTAATATTTATTGATGTTCCTACAAACTGTAAATACTTCGCTGTTCCTACAACCGTTTAAAATCGAAAATATAAACCGGAAATAACTGAACCGAACTTTAAAAAAATCGCACCGAACCGTAAATACTTTGGTTTGATTTGGTTATTAATATTACAAAATCGAAAACTGATAAACCGAACCATAATTTTATAATAACCGATCGAACCGACCGATGCCCACCCCACTCTTTACCACCAAAGGTGGTGGTGAGAAGTGAAATAGATATATAAAATCTTTCTATCCTTATCCACAAGTTTCGAATTTGAATACGAAATGTTTCCCTTTAAATGAATGTTAAGTGACGTGAATCCAAATAATAGCGACTCCAATACTAATACCAAACAATGAGTGGGGAGGAAAAAAAGAAAGATACTCCACAATTTAATCCCCAAACTTAATTTGAACAGTTTGAATTTTATTACCTTTCATAGTTGAATTATATGTGCCACAACCTTTCAATAAGAACAAAATGTTGCCTTATATTTCATACATGTTTCTTTTTGTTTTTCCTGTTTGTTAAAAGGGGCCAAAGAGTTTTTAAATTGTGGATATGGGTATCGTTGAAATATTAAAAGAATGCATCAATAACTGATGTGAAAATTTTACGTGCACACTCTCGAGGTTTAGACAATTACATAGATATACTTCCAAAATTATAATTAAAATATATTGATAACTAATGAGAACAGTCTAGTAACCAGGGGCAGATCTATGAAGAGCATAGGGGGTGGCACATCACCCGTTCGCTCGGGTAAAATTTGATGTATGTATTGATATTTTACACCACAAAACGTATATAATTAAACGATGGCACCCGGAGAAGCAAATACACTCTAGGTGCCACAGTTTAAGTGTGAACTTTCCATCTGCTTGATGCAGGATCGATTCTCACTTGCTTGCTTTCCCACCCTACTTTCCACTTGCTCCCTTTTCTGTCCTCTCTTTCTGCTCCTTTTCTTTGTTTCTTTTAATTCTTCAATCTTCATCTTTGCATTCTCTCTCTTTGTAGCCTATCAAATTATATATCTGCTTCCTTTTTGTTTTTCTAGATCTTTATTTGAACATGATTTTAATCATTTTCTTTTTGTATCCTTCTGTTTACTCGAAAAACGGATAGAGTTGAATTTGTATGTAGTTTTAAGGATATGTGGTATAGCTTAATACAAATCATAAGGATAAATAAAAATATCAAATATGGATTGCAAAGAATGCAAAATAAACAAGGTTGGAAAGAAGATGATTTTTAGGACTAAGCAAAATGAATCAATTAATGAAGCCTAAAAGAATAATCCTTGAATATAGGAGAATATGGTAGTTGAATTACAATGTAAGCAAACAACTGCCCTCTACAGAAATGTAGCCATCCCCTTTATAGTGGAGGATCCTACTTTAGATATAATTAAAAATACATAGTGGATAACCCATGATAAATCATCTTTTTCCTAATTTCCGCCGAGATTCTCTCCCTTAGTGTGTTTGCAACGGCTCTTGCCTGTGAGCTCGAGATCGATCGGCCTCGGTGCTGATCAGTATTGCTTCTAGAGCTCAATGTGGACTCGGGATCAGGTGATGATTCGGGCTCGGTATCGGTTGGCCTCTGCCCCTTAAGCTCGAAATCATCTCATCATAATTCGATTCAGACCCGACCTCGATAATGACTTCGAACTCGGTGTTTGACCTATACTTGAAATCTGAAGCTCATTCATACCATCTTCTAAAACTATCTCGATATTACGAAGTCTTACTTCGATCCATTATGTTTCGACCTCGATCAATTGTACGAAGGGCGAAATCTATTTCGACCGTATACAGATAGTCCCCTCGTTTCTCGGGAAGGATGTGGTGAGAAACGATATGATTTCTCAATGGATCGATTGGATAAGTGCTGACGTTTGTATCGAGCCCGACCATGACGTCCGTGATAGCTATCTGTCAGTTTAGCTTACCAAGGCATTTAATGCGTTCTAGTCAGTGGTCGTCCACTGCTGATATTGAACCGTCATTGTTTCAATCTATAAATAGCCTTTCCGTCCACCATTCATCACTTTTACNTATAAATAGCCCTTCCTTCCACCATTTATCACTTTTACGTCTTCAATCTTCAAAAATATTTTAAGTTCCTTTTCGTCTCTTCTGAGTTCATTCGCTGATCTGTGACTCTTTTGTGCAAAATTCTACTTCTAAACCATCAAATCTTTGTCACCTTCTTTAAATACAAAAATGGTGAAGACATCAAAAACCGTCCCCCCAAAAAGAAAAAGTTTCTTCTTCTCAATCTGCTGCCGACAAAACACCAGTAGATCCACGGCCTGAGGAGTGCGTTCCGGCGGCGTGTGTTCTTACCTCCGATTTCAAACTCGATAAAGGTTCGCCGGTTCCTAACCGATGTGAGCCTGTATCGAGATATATTTGTTCGATAACCGGGGGGTATATCGAGCAGATAAAAAAACATTGTAATTGGGGGAACAAAGAAGTGGTAGTGCCGTCTCCCGAAGAGGATATAACTACTCATGTGAAAGGGTTTTTAAGTGTGTACACTTACCCTTTCACGTTAGGTCCCCTCGACCTTGCTATCATAGATTTTTGTCGTAAATACCTAATAACCCTAGGCCAGATTCATCCTTCTTTTTGGCGGATCGTTATTTTGATCCGATACTTTGTGAACAAAATCGAGGGGATGCCTTTCACCCTCGATCATCTCATCCGATTGTACCGTCCTTGCCTTTTTCGAGGAGGGTCAATAAAACTTCAACGTCGATCTACCAAAGCTCTGTTCTCAAGCATAGACGAGGACAGGGATCGAGGCTGGATGGGCAGGTTCGTTAGAGTAAGGACTTTGGACCTGATTCCGACTGAAAAGATGCTTTATTCCGAGGAGTGGAACATGAAGCGTAAGTGTAATTCTGCTGTTATCTCCTACTACTTTGTCCTTTCATTTCTTTTCTCACCGATATCCCCCTTTTTGTGATGCAGCAGTTCCCTGGATACCCGGCGCAGTTTCCGATCTCAAGAACTGGGTACGGGATCTGGTTTCGACCTCCGCATACGCCGAGTACTCATGGCGTGACTTGTCAAAGGGCCGATGGGAGGCCAAAAATTATGGTAAGCCCCTTTCTCGTATTTTTTGGCAGTTCGAACAAGATGCTTTCCATACACTTTAATAAAATTTCCTGTATGTAGGTGTGGGAAAAGATGTGATTTTGAGGCCTTCGTCCATCGAGGAAGAGGCTTCAGCCTCTGTCCCAAAGCCGGTTAAAGATAATAAGAGGAAAAGAGCCTCTGTTCCCGAAGATCCAAAACCGAAGAAGAGGATGGCTCGTAAGCCGAACAAGAATACCATTCCTTTGACCGTAGAATCAGTTCTGTGTCTAAGGGATGGAGACGAAAAAGAAGAAGAAGTAGAAGAAGAGAATGATGGGTCCGCGTTGGCGTCCCGAAAGAAGAAGATCACCGATATTCCACAGGCAACTGGATCGATGGTGGTTCATAAGGCTCCGCCTCGAACTGAGGATATATTGGAGAAAGATTTGGGCAGAATCCCCGAGTTGTTGTAGATCGAAGATGCTTCCCATCGAAGCCAACAAATGGGGGATATGTCTGAAGGGGCTCTCCCCGAATCTCTTCAAATCGAAGATAATGATCCAAGTGATTCACTTGGGGCAGTAGCAATCGAAGACTCGCCCACCTTCCCTGCTTTTTCCGCAGGGACGATTCGGGAAGCCCAAACTTTGGGGGCCCTCGAACTAGACAGGCCTCATGATGGAGAGGATCCTTTTCGTGACCTGTTTACCGGTGTCGAGGATGCTACGGGTACAAGTGATGCATCAGATCTTTTTTATGGAGTGCAGTAGGCTTTGAATCAGGTAAGCCTTAAATTATTTTGTTGGCGTTACCTTTATGTTTTCTTTTCTTTTCTAACTTCGTTTCTTCTTTCTTTGCAGGCCGCGGCAATTCATCGAGAAGCATGTTCTCGGTCTCGATCCAAGCTGCGTCGATATGAGGCCGACTTTCAACGGGTTACGGAGGAGAGGAACTCTCTTAAACTCCTCTTAGGGCAAAGGGGAGAAGAAATAAAAGACCTCCGAGCTGAGTTGGCAAAGGCTCACCAAGATTAGAACGATCTGTCCGAGCAGGTAATGATACTTTTAAAAGCCTATGGGCTTGATACCGGAACGATGGCTAATTGTTTGGTCTCACAGCTGCAGCAGAAAATTGAGATGATCGGGAAACTCCGTGAGGAGGTCGATGCGATAAAAGCGGAGTCTTTGAAGTAGAAAGAAGGTATGGACCGCTTTGCTGTAGAGAAAGAAGCTGCTCAAGCCCAATTATTATCGGCCGAAAACCAACTTCAAAGTATGAAGGAGAAAGGCTCGGTTCAAGCAAGAAGAATAGAGGAGCTCGAGACTCGGTTGGTATTTGAACTTGCCAAGGACGAATTTGACGCTGAAAAGGCAAAGGCTGATGCAGATGCACTTGTGGCCGTCTATCGAGCCAATGCTGGAGCTGCCCAGGTCCAAGAAAGGGAGGCAACCGAGACCGCTGATACTCGAGCACATTAGGTCGCTGAACTCGCTAAGTGTCGATCTCAGAGGGAGACCCTCGAGGAGATCCATGCTCGAGGTTTCGATCTCGCTGAAGAGATAAAAAGGGCTAAATAACTCAAAGCCGATGTTGAAGCCTTGGCTTTCGATGATGACGATAATGATAATGATAATGATGATGGGAGTAAGAGCGGGACTGAGAATGGGGGGGAGCCCAGTGGAGAAGAGACTGCTCCCGTAGATAGCCAAGAAACTTAGCCCTTAGTTTCTATGTTGTAATCAATCATGCAAACAATCTTGTATATATATATAAATATCTTTTTGTTTTACCGACTTGCTTCTGTTTTGTTTTCTGCATTGTGAATATTTTATTCATGCCTTATGAATGTTTTCATAAGGATTTAGGCAATTTGATCGAATTTGGACGTTGTAGCCTTTATAACAGAGTGAGAGCTCACTCAAACTTGAAATAAGGTAGCCTATAGGCTTACTAGTCGAGTTGAGTGATTGTTTGAACTTGCAGTATGATGTAGCCCTTAGGCTTATTAGTTGAGTGAGTGATTCGAACTCGAAGTAATATAGCCCGTAGGCGTAATAGTCGAGTGAGTGGTTGCTCGAACTCGAAATAAAAATAGCCCGTAGAGTGAATGATTCGAACTTGAAGTAATGTAGCCCGTAGGCATAATAGTCGAGTGAGTACTTGCGCGAACTCAGAATAAGAGTAGCCCGTAGTCTTATTAGTCGAGTGAATATTTCGAACTCGAAGTAATGTAGCCCGTAGGCATAATGGTCGAGTGAGTGCTTGCTCGAACTCGGAATAAGAGTAGCCCGTAGGCTTATTAGTCGAGTGAATATTTCGAACTCGAAGTAATGTAGCCCGTAGGCATAATGGTCGAGTGAGTGCTTGCTCGAACTCGGAATAAGAGTAGCCCGTAGGCTTATTAGTCGAGTGAATATTTCGAACTCGAAGTAATGTAGCCCGTAGGCATAATGGTCGAGTGAGTGCTTGCTCGAACTCGGAATAAGAGTAGCCCGTAGGCTTATTAGTCGAGTGAATATTTCGAACTCGAAGTAATGTAGCCCGTAGGCATAATGGTCGAGTGAGTGCTTGCTCGAACTCGGAATAAGAGTAGCCCGTAGGCTTATTAGTCGAGTGAATATTTCGAACTCGAAGTAATGTAGCCCGTAGGCATAATGGTCGAGTGAGTGCTTGCTCGAACTCGGAATAAGAGTAGCCCGTAGGCTTATTAGTCGAGTGAATATTTCGAACTCGAAGTAATGTAGCCCGTAGGCATAATGGTCGAGTGAGTGCTTGCTCGAACTCGGAATAAGAGTAGCCCGTAGGCTTATTAGTCGAGTGAATATTTCGAACTCGAAGTAATGTAGCCCGTAGGCATAATGGTCGAGTGAGTGCTTGCTCGAACTCGGAATAAGAGTAGCCCGTAGGCTTATTAGTCGAGTGAATATTTCGAACTCGAAGTAATGTAGCCCGTAGGCATAATGGTCGAGTGAGTGCTTGCTCGAACTCGGAATAAGAGTAGCCCGTAGGCTTATTAGTCGAGTGAATATTTCGAACTCGAAGTAATGTAGCCCGTAGGCATAATGGTCGAGTGAGTGCTTGCTCGAACTCGGAATAAGAGTAGCCCGTAGGCTTATTAGTCGAGTGAATATTTCGAACTCGAAGTAATGTAGCCCGTAGGCATAATGGTCGAGTGAGTGCTTGCTCGAACTCGGAATAAGAGTAGCCCGTAGGCTTATTAGTCGAGTGAATATTTCGAACTCGAAGTAATGTAGTCCATAGGCGTAATGGTCGGGTGAGTGCTTGTTCGAACTCGGAATAAGAGTAGCCTGTAGGCTTATTAGTCGAGTGAATGTTTCGAACTCGAAGTAATATAGCCCGTAGGAGTAATAGTCGAGTGAATGTTTCTAACTCGAAGTAATGTAGCCCGTAGGCATAATAATCGAGTGAGTGCTTGCTCGAACTCTGAGATTTATCTCAATCCTGTTTGCATAATAAATCTCAAAATAGAGAAATTTTTCTTGGATAAAAGATATCGGTAAAGAAGAGAACTTTCTTTGCAAGTCTTTATACATGTGTTTATGTTTTGCGTCAGGTGCTCGGGCCAACTACATAAGCATGGTTTGTTTTGACCATTTGGCTCTTACAACTTTTCCTATTAGAACCCTGTTGTTACGAAATAACTTTCTTGCATCAAAACTTGATATATTTGAGGGTTAATGCCCCTCCAGTATTCGAGGTCGATTGTAAAGAGGCCTTGGATACTGTAGAATTGTTTCTAAGTTTAGCACGATCACTGGTTGCCTCATTAAAAACCTTGCCGAAAAACCCATTTGGGATAAAACCGGTCTAAGGAAAAAAGAGTGCAACGCATGCTTTAAGACCTAGGGCTTTGTATTGAAGGATCCATCCTAGCTCCTGATCAGACTCCTGCAGGGGTTAGTTTAGAAATGTAAACGAATATGGGAGGGTCATACCTTAGCAGTAGTATCGTTTTAGGTGCGACACATTCCAATTGCTTGATAGTTGTTTGCCGTTTATAATACCGAGCTTGTATGATACTTTTTCAATGTTTTTGAGAACATGATAGGGTCCTTCCCAGTTAGGTCCTAGTTTTCCTTCATTTGGATTTCGGGTACTGAGGGTGACTTTCCTTAGTACTAAGTCCCCGAGTTTAAAATGGCGAAGTTTGGTTCTTCGGTTATAGTATCTTTCGATTCGCTGCTTTTGGGTGGCCAATTGGATGAGAGCAGCTTCTCGTTTTTCATCTGATAATTCGAGGCTAGTGTTCATAGCCTCGTTATTTGACTCTTCTGTTGTATATCGAAACCTGGCACTAGGTTCCCTGACTTCGAATGGAATCAAGGCTTCAGAGCCATATACTAAGGAGAATGGAGTCGCCCCCATACTGGATTTTGATGTTGTTCGATTTGTCCAAAGGACTTCGGGTAGGATTTCTCTCCATTTTCCTTTAGCGTCGTTCAACCTCTTCTTTAGGTTTTGAATGATAGTTTTGTTCGTTGATTCGGCCCGTCCGTCCCCACTGGGGTGATACGGTGTTGATAATATCCTCTTTATTTTGTGGTCTTCAAAGAATTTCGTCACTTTGCTGCCGACAAACTGTTTCCCATTGTCACACACTATTTCGGTGGGTATCCCGAATCGACATACGATATGATCCCAAATAAAGTCTATAACCTTTTTCTCTCTTACTTTCACGAACTCCTGTGCTTCAACCCATTTAGAGAAATAGTCAGTCATAAATAAAATAAATTTAGCTTTACCTGGGGC
>AWOL01S0035040.1:16986-30802 GCA_000715115.1 Nicotiana otophora
TACAGATTCGATTTTATCGTCTTCTAAATCATTGCCCTTGATGGCACACGTGTAAGAGGTGACGTGTTCGTTGGGGTCGGTCGTTCCGTTATATTTGGGAATTTCGGGCATACGGAATTTTTATGGGGATTGGTTCTGGGGCTGCACTCGAGGAAAAAGTTTTTTGCACGAATTGTTTGGAATCTAACCCTTTTATCATTGGTGGAACTCTCGGGATCTGATCGACCCTGGAGTTATATGTTTGTACTTTTTTATCGTTGGCTTTGACTCTCTTTGTAAGCTTCTCGAGTATTTTAGCAATTTCGAGAGTAGTCCCCGATTCTTGCTCATTTGACCTCACTATGGCTAGCTCCGTTCTGTGGGCAATTTCTCGAGGTGGACTGGGCTCCGACCTGCTCGGTAGCTGGGTTTGGCTCTGCAACTGAGCTATTGTTGTATGTTGAGCTTGCAACATTTCGAAAATCATACGCAAGCTGACGCCGTTTTTCTCGACGTTATGGGTATCTCGAGCTGCAGACTGAGTGCCACCATGAATGCTATTTTCAGGTTCAGAATGTAGGTTCGCCTCAATGGCCACATGCGAATTGATATCTATCGGCATTTCGATTCGAGCTCCAACGGCGTTGACAAGTGGTCTTTCGGTACTGAATGTTAAGTTGTTGTTCTCATCTTGAAGACCAGCTTCGTTGTCGATAGGTGAGGCCATATGATTGGTAGTTAGTCGTTGCTTATCCGAAATCCAAGAGACTTTCAGAAACAAGCGCAAAACGGTGTGTTTTTGCAGATTCGTATCAAATAACCACTATTATCCATAGCCCCACGATGGGCGCCAAATTGTTTACCCGAAAAATGGATATAGTTGAATTTGTACGTAGTTCTAAGGATATGTGGTATAGCTTAATACAAATCGTAAGGATAAATAGAAATATCAAATACAGATTGCAAAGAATGCAAAATAAATAAGGTTGGAAAGAAGATGATTTTTAGGACTAAGCAAAATGAATCAATTAATGAAGCCTAAAAGAATAATCCTTGAATATAGAAGAATGTGGTGCTTGAATTACAATGTAAGCAAAAAACTGCCCTCCGTAGAAATGTAGTCATCCCCTTTATAGTGGAGGATCATACTTTAGATATAATTAAAAATACATAGTGGAGAACCCATGATAAATTATCTTTTCCCTAATTGTCGCCGAGATTCTCTCCCTTAGTGTGTTTGCAAGGGCTCTTGTCTGTGAGCTCGAGCTCGATCGGCGTCGGTGCTGGTCAGTATTGCTTCTAGAGCTCGTTGTGGACTCGGGATCAGGTGATGATTCGGGCTCGGTATCGGTTGGCCTCTGTCCCTTAAGCTCGAAATCATCTCATCATAGTTCGATTCGGACCCGAGCTCGATAATAACTTCGAACTCGGTATTTGACCTATACTTGAAATCTGAAGCTCGTTCATACCATTTTCGCAACCTATCTCGATATTACGAAGTCTTATTTCGATCCATTATGTTTCGACCTCGATCAATCGTACGAAGGCCGAAATCTATTTCGACAGTATATACCTTCTAATATACATTATTTTTTCCTTGATTTCCAAATATTTTTTAGAATGATAGTATCAACAGAGATAATATAAATCTAGCTATATGTAGATTGAAGAGATGTATTTGTTTATTTTAAATTTCTATTTTTATTTATGTCTTTTCATTATATTATTCATAATTGGAATCAAGAAATTAGATCACATTGCAATTTATTCAATTTGGTGATCACCTATTTATTTATGCACCAAAGATCTTGTCCATTGAACTAAATTATTAAAGTGGATCGAATTGATCCGAACCGAATTAATTCAAAATGAATCGAACCGATTAAATGCACACCAATTCAATCTACAGTGATAAGTTTGCATTAAAATAGTGGCACCCGCAGTTATCAAATCCTAGATCCACCTCTGCTAGTAACCTTTGATGCCCTTGTCCTAAACATTTTTCACTCTTAATTTCTTTTCTTTCGTTTAATTTGCCTCAGTTTTTGAAAATAAATGTGTGAGGAGAAATTGGAAAGATGACATTCACTTCCTATCATGATTCAGTTTTGGGTTTGTTGAGGGAGCAGGAGGGAGATTACTGCGACAGGTTCTCTCAATTTTTTGGCCAAATGTTGTAAGGGCCTTTCCAAGAAAGAAAATTTTAAATATCAGACAAATGTGAAAATAGGTCAGTTGACCATCCAGGTTTCATGTTAAGTATGTTACACATGTACACGCCACCGCAAGAAAAAGCAAAATCTTCTTTATTCCGTTTCCACCATTGCTTCTGCAATAAAATATGATGGTTTAAGTCTTTGGTAGCAAGAAAAATAACAAAATTCAGAGAAGTTAAGCTTAGAAACAGACTTTTTTGGAAGCTTCCTTAATACAACTGAAACTTTAAGGCAATATTCCAAACTTTCAAAGCATATGTCATCGGTATGCGTTGACGATTGCTTTATTTCTTTTGGTGCTTTTGAATACCAAATCCTCTCGACTTTAGGTGCCTTTAGTAGGCAGAACATTGGTATGGGAATTGCTCAAGTCGCGGAGATAGAAACCCGATACGAGATTTTGATCCAACACTATATATTTATGTTACGAAATTAATTAAAATAAGTATATATTTTAAATTTAGAAATCAATTATTAGCACTTTAAGTCACGGTTCTAAAATTTAGAACCTATAATTTATCTCCATGTCTGTACTAGCACTAGGTGTTTGTGATCTACCACTACCAAAATAAGCTCTTTTTCACCAATTTTATGTTGGGATTAAAGATTGGTGAATGAGAAATGGAGGGAAGAAAATGGAAGGAAAGTGAGCTCCCTTTTGCTTTGGAAAGAACAAAGTGTCTCTCATGGGTGGTGGAAAGAAAAATGAATGTGCTTATATTGAGAAATCATTTCTCTTGGTGTTAAATTGGTTGGAAAGAAAGTAAGCCTCACGCCGTCGTCGTCGCTCGCTCGGCTTCGGTCAACGATTGATTGATTAATCATTTTGGACAAAATTTCTTTTATTTATTTAATTAATTAAATTAATTAATGAAAATTCAACCCGGAATAACCCATGACCCATTTTAAATCCGTTCACCTGTTCCAATAGTCATGACTGTTTCTGAAAGGTTGCAAACCTTTTCAGAAACAATGCCAGAAAGTCTATAAATATGCTTTGAATCCCAGAATCTTTCCTTACGAAATTTTCTACTCTTCTTCTTCTGCACAGAATCTTCAGTGTGTTTTACAACCTTCGAGTGGTTCGCTGTTACATCGGCGTTCTTGGTACCCACACTCCGGTGAGTTAAATCGTTCTATCCTGGGAGGATAATATTCTAACACCTCGAGTACTTGAGGGAAATAATTTTCTTAAGAATACACTGTGCATTCAGTGAGCTCGATTTATTCCAAAATTATTTTTCCAGAAATTATTTCGACATTCTGTTCTTGCTAACTTTCTGTTTCTGTTCCCTATTTCAGAAAGTTTACAGAAATACATATTGTCTAACATTTTAATGATGTAATTGGTGAACACAGATCTGTACAGACATGAGAATTTCCCAATTTCCCAACTCATGTTGCGGGGCATCTTATGAAAATTTCTCAAGTTACTCAGTGTACTGAGTCTCACGCTTTTGCATTGGTTAGGCCACTTAAGGGCGTGAAGAAAATTTCCGCTCTTATTTCAAATTAGATGTGAATATATATCCCTAGCTAAATATAGCTAGAGTTTTTTTGTATAAACATATATGAGCTATTTATCAAGCTAAGTTCATAAATATATAGGCTTGGAACGTGTTCCTGTTCCTGGATAAAGGCATAGCTTAGAAAAACTATAACTAGGCATAATTCCTAGCTTACATAAACAATACAATTGCCCCTATAAATTAGAATATGATAAAATCAATAACTGAAATTATTCAAGTCTTACCGAATCATAAAATATATTTAATGTATCTTGCACAATCATTTCAAATAGTTGCATTCCTCCTTAAAATTAACAAGATACATATATTTAAGTGAGATAACACAAGTCGTAAACTTACTCCATGTCTGATGTCTCCCTCCTCTACTTCAACATCTTCATTCTGCCTCATCCACTTTCTCCAAATATTCTTTGTTTGTATTCTGAAAAAGAAAAGGTAACTAGTTATTATATGAGATAATAAAATTCATCAAAACACAAGTTATATCAAATGACACAATTCATCAAACCAAAAAATAACATCAAACTGCATAATTCATTATCGTCCTTCACCAAACTAGCATCCAACTCTATATATATCAATCTCGAACGATTTAGCACAACCACCCCTAGCTCAATCATTTCCACATACAAAAGATATCTCTTCAAACATATCAATCTGAATTTTTCATAAGTAGGACAATGGAATGTGATCGGTTTCAAATTCAATTAGACTGAAATATACAATCAATCAAGCTGCTGCAAATAGTAAATCACAGTGGGTTATTTTCAGCCTTAGAAACTGTATATTTCAATTAGAAACTATTTAGATGCATTGGCCACTGAGTACATATGGATATATTTAGGCACAGAACAGTGATTGCAATTTTGTGAAATCCGTCCAACTCCAACACAGTAATAGAATAACTCTTTGCAGCACTTGTTTCATTAGAATTGCATAATGAGGAGTGACGACCCTATGCAACTGTACTTAATAACTCACCTTATTATTGCCATTGACTCGGTCAAGAGCAATAACAATGAAAATAAAGACAGCAAGACGAAGAAATTACACAGATAGGTAAATGCTCGCAAACCTGTTGAATAACCTCTGATACAAGAGCACCTGGTTCTATAATCCCTGACACAGGAAAACCAAGAACAGAAGTGATCCATGAGAACTTGCTCCTCTTCTCTGGTTGTATCCATCTAGGTTACAGCTCAAACAACGTTCCAGCAACATCTTATAGCTGCATCAGAAATGCTATTAAAATAGGAAAGACCAAAATGATAAGAGAAGACCTAGTTAGACAATACCTTCTGATATCGAACTTTTCTTTCTGTCTTCAGCCTGAAGATGGGCTGGACTAGACTTTACACTGTGCTTTCACTGATGCTAGCAGACTGTCCCAGGCTTGTCGTGCAAGCTTGGATCCGCTTTAGCACACTGCACACATGTGCACCTCATTTTACGCCGTCCAAAACTTTTTGGATCCGCTCAGACTGCAGGCAGAAAAATTACTTAGTCTCTCCGTTTTAAAAAGAATGAACCTATTTGACTGGGTACTGAGTTTAAGAAAGAATATAAGACTTTTGAAACTTGTGGTCTAAAACAGTCCAAAGATACTTGTGTGGCTATATGGCTATAGATCATCTCATCAAGGGTAAAATGGATATACACAACAACTAATCAAAAGCACAACATTTTATGATGGTTAAAAGTGATAGGTTGTTTCATGTTAAACTCAAGTCAAATCCATGTATACGATCTCCTTTTGCAGAGCACGAATGTGAGATTGGTATTCGGTGAGCTTTCTCATGACAAGTCGTAGTCTTTCAGATTCAAAGAAGGTCTCAAAGCATTGACGATATTAGAATACCCAAGAAAACTCACTAGTTATCTCATCAATTTATGACTTTATATCTGCACAACTTCCATATTTCTTAACTCTTAAATCATCTTGATGCCAGTTGCTCCTTCAATGACGCTGACTTCTTCTATGGTTGTATCCATTGAGTTGAAAAAGACGGTTTTGAAGGATTGTTACTCGAACTGCAGCAAAAATATTTATAGTGTGCAGATGGATAGAAGACTAGATTTAGCTCCACATGAAATAATTTTAGGAACACAAGCATCAGATTAAAGCATGAGAAGAGCAGATTATGGGTTCAAGAGTCTAGCCCTTTTAAGTTACTGGGTTCTAGATTAATAATTTGTACGCATTAAATAAATTTCTTAAGACAAATGTAGAGTTTGAACCAAAGTTATTGGGTTCGGCCGAACCCGCACATTGGTCTCTAGCTCCACCACTTGAGAAGAGAAATGCATAAAGGGTCTAAAACAGCATAGATTCAAACAATTGTGAGTTCAAGCATACACTATTGCACGCCAGTGTATCTCAGTTCCAGGAATTCAATCATAGGAAATCGACTGAACTAACAATCTTAGGTAAACACAGCATATATATTCTCACATTGACGAATTTGAATATAGGGTCATTTGAATGACAAAAAAGAAAAGTTAAGGGCATGGAATCAAAACACATATGAGAGAAAGATATCCGATGAAGCAGACTATCTTGAATCTTTCTAGTGATTTATACAGTTTAAAGTTAAGGTTAAACATGTTTAGGTGGATAGTAAAACACATAAAGAAAAGTTGCTACAGTTTGCATCAACGATAAGCTTATTGGACATATCCATCACTATAGGCAGTGAAAAAGTGTTGGTAAGTCTATCACGTGGTTCCCGAAAGGAAATCTTTGGTGAAAAGGGAGATAGACAACGTCAGAATGAGTTGTATCCCACAATTTATGGAACATAACGAGTCCACAAAAGCTTGTGGTACAGAGGACAGAGAAGTGGCTCTGTTACCTTTGAAGCAATTGTGTTTGGTTGGTTATTGTACATCCTATGAAAAATGACAACCAATTCTTCTTGGTTAAACCTTGCGACAACAAAATTTCATATCTGTAGTTGGAGGCTACACTTATTTCACAGATTGTGGTCCATTACTTAAAGAGACTATTTACACCTTCAAGTGAAAAATAAGTCACCTTGTTCCATGACTTATAACCAAATGGTCCCTTAAGTTAATCTGCCTATTATTTGTCTTCCCAAAAGAGCTCCTTCAATTCAGAAACACTACCCTTGTTCTCCCATTCCCCTTCACCAAACCTCTCTGTTATGCTAAGTTCAAAACATTACTAATGTGATTCTTCGAGTTAACAAAAAACCAATCGACAAGGATCAAGATCTTGAAAGGAAAACGTGGTTTGTGGGTCGATTTCAAGAAACAACGTATCTCAAGTTTTAGGACTCGGAATCTGATGATTCAAAAACGAGATGAAAGATGACGATCTGAATTATAAGAAATATTATTTACTCGTTCAAAACAAGTAAATCTTGATGATGTACCGGCTCAATAAAAGTTATCATTCTATGATATCACAAGAACGAATTTCGATCAAGAAACATGTTCTTGAATAATCAAGAACTAAAAAGTTCCTAAAGTCAACAATTGGAATCAATTAACATGATAAAGAAACACTACACGTAATTGAAAACAAGATAAAGACTATCACCACCTTGCTTGGAACCAAAAACAAGGATAAAGAAGATAAAATAGAGAAAAACACTCTTGTAAAACTAGGGCAAGCCTCAAAAACGTGGATTCCATTCTACAAGGCAAGAGAACCCTTTATATAGGCATAGAGTCTCTTCTTTGATGACTACAATTCCTATTCTAATTAAGGAAATAAAATAACTAAAGACAAGGAAAGTGAAATCCCTATTCTACAAGGAAAAAAAACTAGAATCCTACTAAAAGAAAAATCCTTATTCTAAAAGGAATAAAATAAATCCTTACTTAAGAAGGAAAGAATCTTGGATTCTTGAAATCAATCTTGAGCTTCTTGGACTTCTTGCGCTTCTTGAAAATAAGTCCATATGCTTGGACTTGAGCTCTAAAACATGATCTTGGCCAAAATTGATAAAATTTAACATAGATTGTTCTTTTACATCAATTACCATGAGCAGCGAAAAGATAAGGAAGTTACAATCAGGAAAAGCAAATGCATTTGGCATTTTTTAGGATGGATCTCATTAAGGAGTACTAGAGGAATGGCTCTGAAAGCTCCAAGCATCTCAAAAGGTTAGCAAGAAACAGATAATGGCACGAAATAAAGCTTCACAAAGAACAAATCATTGACAGTTTCTACAGGTGGACAGCCAAATTGATTACTTTTTTACAGACCAGCTTCAGGGAGAGATCGATTCAACCACACCTATACAAATACTCAAGAAAGAAGCTCATAGTAGTAACATCCAATTTCAATATCCATATCAAACACACAGATTTATCTGTATCGGCAAACAACCTTTTACCCAGCATCATATATAACAGAAGAAGTAGAAACTGAGAAAGCAAGGCCATGAACGAGGAATACCTTTCGCTGCCTCCAACTTTGCCAGCAACAGCAGGTGCACCTCCAAATGGTCTATAAGTCGGGACCTGGAATTGCTCAATGTTTGTCCTGTAATTAAGCCCCAATTATCTCAGTATATTGAACATTGCATGCTCAAGCTCCACCTGATGCAGCTTATTATGCACTATCTTGGGATACATTAAGGAAGTGGGAAAGTTGAGTTTGTGTTCCAGTTATGGCCTTTGTTGAACAAATCTGACTACTTTATGCATTTTTTCCTCCTCCTTTTTTTATTTCTTTATTTTGTGTCTCCATTGAGTCTTTGATCCAACTTCACTCTGTTTTTCCTCTATCTTTCATTGAAGGACATTATGGCAACAATAACATACTGATATGCAATTTTGTATTGTATGACTACAGTGCAAAACAAGTCTAACCTTTTACAGTCAGGACTGAAATTTGTTTGCATTCGTTGTACCATTTTCTCTAGTCGAAAGGACGTAGACATGATGAACTTTTCAATGTCCAATGTTTTTAAGAGACGTCCCCAAAGGCATTACAATGAAAATAACTATTTAGCACACTATTAGAAATTTCCAAAAAACAGCAGAAATAAACATAGAGATTAAGGATATAAGGGCTACTCGTTTAATAATATGACATATACCATGTGTCAATATCATATTTACCAAGACCAACAATTGTAAGAAGTTTGCACATACTACTATCTACATTGTACAGAGTCCTAAAACTGTAAAATACCCGAAAATCTTCATGCTATTAACAAATCTCAAACTATAAGCTATGAGAGACATAGTTACATTTTATTGTCATCCTCAGTTTAACAAATACTGAGATCGTCCAAACAACTGAACTCACCTAAAAGAGATCCATAGTTATCAATGATTGGTAAGCCCAGTCCTAGTGACAATTTGACTGCCCTATCGCCTAGAAGTTGGACCCATTGCCCCATCCACAAATCTTCATCCTCTTGACCTGCTTGCTTCTCCCCTGCACTAGAATCAGTTGGCATATGGCTTTGCAGCTCGACCTTTTCTGAGCTCTGAAAATCCAATTTCTTAGACGGACTAGCATGAAAAGCTTCTTCAGTAGGGCCTAGAGTCCCCAACAAATATTTTGTCATACCAATGGGGTTTGTAATTTCTGTGGTATATTTTCCTGATTTTATCTTTCGAAACCTCACGGAGTGGATTATTTCATGAAAATCAATCCCCTGGTCACTTCCTCCATCCGTTGAATTTGATATTGGAACATCAATTTCTGAGGACGAGGATCCACCAACTGATTCAGGCTGCAATCCTTCACGATTTACAGCTTCATGTACTAGCTTGACATTAACTAATTTGTTTTTCCCATCCTGCTTCTCCCTTGCACTAGACGTTAGCTTACTGCATTGCTGCTTCGCCTTGAGTTGTTTCTGAAACTCAAGCTTCTTAGATTGATAAGCCTGGGAAGCCTCTTCAGCAGTACCATAAGTCCCTAACCAAAATTTTCTCTTACTAATGTCTAATCTCGGAAGTATAATTCCCTGAATTTCTCTTGCGAACCCCAATGAAGTGTGTTGTTTCGGGAGAATTGCTTCTTCCACTTCTATTTGCACCAGCAGTATTTAAGGACTGATCATTAGCCAGAGGAGATAATTCTCCACCGGATGAATCAGGCTGAAGTTGTTCACAATTCTTTGATTCACTGCCTTGTTTTCCCTGGTTTAATTTCTCAAACCCACATTTCTTGGAGAAATAAGCCTTTGGAGCCTCTTGAGCAGTGCTAAAGGTACCCAACCAAACCCGTTTTTTCTTAATCGGATCTCTAATTACAGCAGTGTACTTACCGTTTTTTCTCTTTCGAACCCCAGTAAATATTGTTTCGGAAGAATTGCTTGTTGCATTTCTACTTACTCCAACAGTATTTAAGGATTGATCATTAGCCATAGGAGATAATGCTCCACCACCCAACCATTCAACTCCAGAAAAGGGTCTTTTCTCACCCAAAGATACTCGGGCTTTTTACTACAATGTTGATTAGGCCTGACTAGTTGCGCAAATTCACATTGCTTCGCTAAATAAGCCTTGGAAGCTTGTTGACAGAGCTAAATGTACCCAACCAAAGGCGTTTTTTCTTAGTAGGGTCTCTAATTACAGCAGCATACTTACCGTTTTTTCTCTTCCAAACCCCAGGAAATTTTGTCTTATCATGCAAACTAAAAACTATACTGTCCATGTGATATTTGTGTTTGTTAAAAAGAAAAAGAAAAAAATGGGAGGTTGTTTACCTTTTGTCAACAAAAAAACTGAGAGACACCAAGCTCCTGCTGCGCTAGCTTCTTCTTCTTTTTCTTCTTTGTCCTCCCCTATATATGCGTCCTTCAAATTCCATGGAAATTAAGTAAAACGATTATGCATTGAAATGAAAGGATGTCTTGCTGATGAGATGAAAAGAGGGGAAATGAGGTTTGTTTGGTCTACGGAATGAGAGCATACTGTGACCCGGTTAAATGTTAATGGTTATTGACCACTGAGCTCTCTCTCTCTCTCTCTCTCTACAGTGCGGACTGCAGAATAGTGACTGCCATTCGCGCTTGTTAACAAGCCACAACTGCCACATGACGCGTGTTACGTTTTTGTTTTTCTGTTTGCTTTGTCAAATAAACGTCACTTCACTCTATTTAACCAAATATCTTAGCAAAAATATAGTATCTGTTTATCATTTTTCCACATTTCTTTAAGTCAAAAAATTGCACCAAAGTGACTGGTCTTAACCGAATGTTCCCTCTTTTACTGTCTTGGCAAAATACTACTACTTCTTTACTCGAACACCGTAATTTTTTAATATCTAAAGCTTGAAATTCTTATTTGATGGTGGAAAGTAGAAGGTTAATGATTTATTATTGTTAAAATCGTTTCAATATTGATAATTTATGCTTAAATTGTTAATTCAAATACCGATTTAATGATTTACTGTAAAAAAGCTCAAAACTTCATTGTTGGACCTTAAAAAGTATTGAAGAAAGACAAAATGGATCTTTTTCATTTGGTGTTATTTGACTTAATCGGTGATTGTGGATTATTTGAGTTGGTATTTGGAAGCTTTGTTTTAAATTTGAGATCATTTGGAACAGATTTGAGGTGATTTGATCGAAACTGAAGTTGCAAATTCAAAAAATATTTTGTTAAAATAACATAAAAAATATAACATAAATTCTACCAATAAAAAAAACTGAAGAATAATAGTTGTGTGTGGGTCTAGGGCCATTTTTTAAATATTGTTAATTTTGGGTACATTTGCCTAAGACTAGCCCCTTATGGGGCATTCCTATCAATCACCAGCCGTAAGTGGCATGCCACATCACTTTGTTGTAAGTCCACTTTCATACCTAACAAATTTGAGGCCCATTAATCCACATACTCAACACAAGGGAAACTACCAAGTATGTCAATTTATAAGTAATTTATTACAAAAATTGGTCAATTCATAAAATATTACTAATATTAGTCAATTAGCTATTTATAGCTAAAAAATGTCAAGTTTTATTTTCTTTTGAGTGGGTGTTATTAGAATAGATTGGGTACATCTTAAGGAGCTTGAATCTCAGTTTTGGGATGATTTGGTGGAGTTTTGAGGTGGTTTGAATTGAAAATTCGAAGTAGAAGATGAACATGAAAAAAAAATGTGTATCACACTGTGTATCATTTGTGTTTCATATATGTATCATACGTATCAAATGTGTATCACATGTATATCCATGTATACCTGTGTGTGAGATACATGCGTGATACATGTGCGATACATGTGTCGCAGAAGAATTTTTTGAACCGATTTTTACTACGAATTTTGATATCAAATCAGTCTAAATCACCTCCAATCTTTCTCAAATTTTGTATATTGACTCATCTATATGTTTTTAATAATTTCAACCATACCCATTGAAAAGAGTCCCTTTTTGCTTAAGTTTTTGGAATCTTGTACATATATATTTATATTCATTACCTTGTTGCTACCTCATCCATGAAATTTCCTTTCCGTCTTTTATCTAATGTTGCTGATCACGCTTAAAAATATGGAAGAAGATCTTTGCGTATGATTCTTGGAGAGAAAGAACCTTATTTATTTGGGTTTTCAATTTTATATGTATTTGGCTAATTTTGGTAAGTCTATGATTCTTGGCTAGAGGTTGGTAAGTTATGACTTATTTGAGACATTTATGTAAGATTCCCTTTTAGTAACATAGGGAAAAAAAATATTAAAATCATCACCCAAATTTGAATAGTTTTAGATTTTTTTATAGTGTTAAATATATGCACAATGTTAAAATGCTTATGTGTTAATGTTATTGAGGTCGGTATTTAGGGTTAAATTTTACAATGTTTAAAATATTAACATTCTTATTTTGGGGATGATAACTTTTTCTAGCTAAAATTTTAGTACCCAATATTAGCAACGGAAGTTAGTTCGGGTCATTTTTCTTCTAAAATGACGTGACACAGTTAGGGATTTTTGCAAAGTAGAAATTCTGTTCCTCGCTAAATGCCAATTTTTATGGAGAGAGAGAGAGAGAATATTTGCAACGTGTGATGTGATGTTAAGGATGCTAGGAATGAAATCAAATGTCATAAAATTTAGCAAATATCAATTGATAAACTAGCACTTCTAGACACCAACATTCTTTCAGACACACACCAGTTTGCTAAATGATTGAGAGCCTAAGCACCTTTGTAGCATAGCTAGCTGCAAAACCTCTCCAAGTTCATATCAATATCAAACAATTTAGCACAATCACCTCTAAGCTAAATCATTTTCACATACAAGAAACATTTCTTCAAACATATGAATCTTCTTGTTCATGAGTAGGACAATGGAATTTGGTCAGTTCAACTTCAAGTAGACTGAAACATACATCCATTAATCAAGCTACTGCAAAATAGTAAACTGCATTGGACTGAGCACTCTAATTAATCACTATATGAAAGGATTAGCCAGAGAGTACATATAGGCACAGAACAACGATTGTAATTGTGTGAAATCAGTAGAATACACTAATAGAGTAGCTCTTTGCCTCACTTGCTTCATTAGAATTATATTATGAGGCAAACGACTCTATGCAAACTTTACTTAATAATTCACCTTATTGTTGCCACGAGTTGATTTTTGGCCCCCACTCCATCGATATCCACCTCGGTCAGCAGGTAGTTTCCCACCACAGATGCAGGGCCAGCGGCTTGATCGTTATATTCAGTCAGGACCGGGGCAGAGCTCAGGCCAACCTGAGGGTCGTCGACAGGAGTGTTCTGCACATATGAGACAGCTTACTCCTCCATGTACTCGGTGCGGTAAGCTGCACACCGGGCAATGTAGACAGGGTTCGAGTGCATGTTTTCATTGTGGGTAGACAGGACACTATATTAGCCGGTGCCCGGGGTTAGGCAGAGGTACACCAGCTCAGCCTTCAGCATTCACAGCAGCCTCTTCGCCCTCAGTTTGTGCTCCCCGACTAGGTCCACAGTCTACTCAGGGTCATGGTAGGGGGAGAGGTGAAGGAGACACCTCAGGTTCTAGTAGTGGCCAGAACCCCTTTTATGCACTCACAGGCCGACAGGATTCATAGTCATCCCCAGATATTGTCACAGGTATATTGACAATACATTCTCATGCCATTTATGCATTGATGG
>AWOL01S0035042.1:18606-31418 GCA_000715115.1 Nicotiana otophora
TTAACTATATTTCATTAGTCGTATGTTCAAAGGAGTGAGTAACATCATTTACAATCAGAAGAATGATTATTGTTACTTTGTGGTTATTTTGCATGAATTCTCAAGGACTGCACGGCTTTCAAATGTATCATATTAAGATTAAAATTTTGTTTCTTTATCTACTCAGCATGTTTTTGATATTTTTTTGAAGTGAAATTTGCGTGGAATGTTATATTAGTTATGTCAATTTGGAGTATTGTAATTTAGGGGTGTTCGTCGGTCGGTACGGTACGGTAATTAGACATTTCAGTTCGATATTTTCGGTATTCAATTTCTTAAAATGCAATACCAATACCGTACCTAATTAAATTCGGTATGGTTCGGTTTTTCTCCTTTCGATTACGGTTTATTCGGTTTGGTAACTTCGGTTTATTCGGTTTGAAAACTAACTAGTGCATTGAGTCATAAACTGTAATATTGTAAATTAAAGTACTCAAAAGTATAAAATTAAAAATATTTGTTGACAAAAGTTTTGTCCAAAACTAGCAAATATCAACCCAGAGAGAGAAAACTATACATAAAAGAATAAATTTGATCATTAGAAATATCTTGTTACTTGCTTAGAGTTAATTGATGAACTTAGAAAATAAAGGAAAATAAATTTTAAATTTTTATATTTATGTTATAATTAATAATATGTGTATTGTATAATATTATATATATTTCGGTATGATATTGGTATTTCGGTATTTCATTTTAAAATACCAAATATCATACCTAATACCAATATATTTTAAAACTTAAACCAAATACCATACCGAATACCAAAATATCGAATGCCAAATATCAAAATTTTTTATTTCAGTACGATAATTCGGTATTTATCAAATTATACACCGCCCTACTGTAACTTTAATTTTAACAAATTGTTACACTCTGCCCTCTTACGATTCTCACTCCTATATTGGTCACCGAATTTCGACCATAGCCTTACAAACCATGAAAAACTAATTATTCATTTAAAACCATTTGGTACAATTAGGAAAACATACGGGTACTTAGCAAACGGAACATGCAAGATATATAAAGAAACAAAAATTGCATAATAATATTATCGAGTTGGCACCAGCTAGCTAATTATAGCAGCCAGAATAATAGATTTTTCATAATTAATTTGACTTTTCTAATTACGAGAATGATTACTTAAGAAAAATGACAAAACCTTAATCTATTTGGTTTGTGGACCATGACTTTTGATGTCATGGAAAGTGTAAGCACAAGACATTCATATGAAATTGCTCATCTCATCCTTTCATATCATCCACCATTCTAGTTATTTCCTGAGATTTTCTTTGTGGTGTCGTTTTTCTATTATTAGTTATTATATAATTTTTTTTCTTACCTTTTGTTTTGAAAATTGATTTTATTTTCTTTGGAGTGGCAGAAAAGAAAACTAACCTTTGTCCTTAAGCCTTAAGGGTTGATGTTATCGTACTATTTTCTACTTTTCTAATTGATTATTAACACATTTTCTATGCTTCATCCAACCTCGGTCCTGAGCTTCATCTATGCTCGACAACAGGGCTTTACTGGCCCGGCAATCATGCTTAATCAGTCCCTCCTCGATAGAGTCGGGGACGGTAAAGGCGCCTAAGGTGGTCGAGGGTAAAGGGACATCCCTCGATTTTGCTTACGAAAAATCGGAGGAGAATCACTATTCTCTAGAATGAGGGATGGATCTGGCCAAGAGTTACATCATACCTCTTACAAAAGGCAATGATGATAGGGTCTAAGGGACCCAAACATGAAGGGATAAGTGTAAACATTTAGAAAACCCTCCACGTGGTGAAGGAACCACCACATGCTTATTGACCCAGTTGCATTCCTCTTTAACCTTGGTGAGGAGATCATCGGTGATTGTGCATATGTATCTCGAGACCGGCTCACATCGGCCCGGTACCGAGGAGGTCTTTTCAACCTTAAAATCGGCAACAGTAAGACACTCTGCCGAAATGAATTCCTCAGGGTGAGGTTCCGCCACAGCCTCGCCGCCGGCGGGCCGTGATGAAGAAGCGGCCTCCTTTTGCGGTACAGTCTTAGAAGTTTTCTCCATTGAAGAATAGAAGAAAAAAGAATTAAGATGGTATGCAGTTTGATGAAAGTTCAAGGAATTTGGGTGCAAGAGTTGCAAAACAAAGGGAATTTTGAAAAAGAAAACAAGAATATGAGGAGTTTTGAACATAAAGTTTGAATGAGGAAAAGCCAGGGTACTTATAGCTTGCTGGTGACGGTTCAGAACCGGTAGTGGTCGACCAGTGACTGACAAGCATTTAATGCCTTGATAATTGGACCGACGGGACGTTTCGATATCCATTTGTCGCTTATGTCATAGTCGGGTAATGTACGACTCAACCGGTCATTTTGAGAGAATTAGCCCTGAATCCCTATTTATTTCTCCATCTACTTCAGTTAGTGGTTATGTAACTTGTCGGGAAGATTTATTTTTGGTTTCGGAGTGAAATGGGACACATAGTCCCTAAAATGAAGGTTTAAGTCATTGGAGTTGATCGTAGTTAGCACTGTATGAAGACAACTCTGGAATGGAGTTTTGACGGTTTCTATAGCTCCGTAGGATGATTTTGGTCTTAGGAGCGTGTTCGGATGTTGAATTGGAGGTCCGTAGGTCATTTTAGCGCTAATTGGAAAAAGTTAAAAAAAGATGATTTTTGAGAAGTTTGTCCGGGAGTGGATTTTTTGATATCGAGGTCAGATTTTGATTTCGAAAGTTGAAATAGGTCTGTAATGTCAATTATGACTTGTGTGCAAAATTCGAGGTCAATCAGACTTGATTTGGTAGGTTTCGGCATCAGATGTAGAAGTTTGAAGTTTTAAAGTTCATTAGGCTTGAATCGATGTGTAATTCATATTTTTAGCGTTGTTTGATGTGATTTAAAGGCTCGACTTAGTTCATGTGATATTTTAGGACTGGTTGGGATATTTGGTTGAGGTCCCGGGGAGCTCGGGTGAGTTTCGGATGGTTAGCAGTTCATTTTTGGACTTAGAAGTTTTTCTGCCGCTGGGCTGGTTCTGGTGTAATCGCACCTGCGCAAGATTTACCGCAGGTGCGAGCTCGCAGAAGCGAGAAATGGGGCGCAGGTGCGGGGCTAAGAGAATTGTCCAGTGGTCGCAGGTGCGGTGTGAGGGCCGCAGAAGCGGAGTCACTTCTGCGGGGGATCGATCGTTGAAGTGGGCGAGTGCTTGGAAAGGCATCCGCAGAAGCGGACGAGGGACCGCAGAAGCGCATCCACAGACGCAAAGATTTGCGTGCAGGTGCAGAACCTGGGGATTTAAGTGAACTCCGCATCACCGCAAAAGCGAAATTTGGTCCGCAAAAGAGGAAAGTCTGGGCAGATTCTATTAATTCAAGTGCTCAGGATTTTTATCATTTGTTGGATATTTGAGCTCGGATTTGGCGATTTTTGAGAGCATTTTCGAGGGATTTCTTGAGGTAAGTATCTTGTTTTATTTTTGATCTATAATCTTGTTTCTCCGTTGATTTTTCACTTAGTTAGTATGTATTTAAGGTGAAAATTGGGAGTTTGAGGTTAGGGATTTGGAGAATTGATTTGAGGAATTTAGTGGCGATTCGGTGTCTAATTTTGGTAATTTTGGTATGAGTGAACTCGTGGTCGAGTGGGTGTTCATATTTTGTGACTTTTACCTGATTCCGGGACGTGGTCCTAGGTCGACCTTTTCGGCCGAATTTTCGATTCTTTACTCAAGTCGTAGTTTTATTATTTAAATTAGTTTCTTGTAGTTGTATTCATGTTATGTAATTGCTTTTGGCTATATTTGGGCCATTTGGAGTCGGAAAGTCGAGGAAAAGGCATTCTTACCAATTGATTGAGCGACATTTCAGGTAAGTGACTTGTCTAACCTTCTGTTGGGGAAATCCCCTTAGGATTTGGTACTGTTGTAACATTTTGTGATATGTGAGCGTCGTGTACGCGAGGTGAGGAGTGCGTACACGGGCTGATTATGGAAAATTCGGTTCTTGCTGATTTGTCATCTTTTAAAAATACATTAACGGGGTTGTTTTCTTTTAAAATACATTAACTAAGTTGCCTCAACATATGTAGTGATAATGTTTATCCTAGTATCGCATGCCTACGTACCTTAATTCTTACTTACAATTTGTGCAACATGCATTGTTGAATTACCTTCTTTACATGATTTGAATTAAATCTTTAACTGTAAGAGTTTTGCTGAAAATTCACGTTTTCTTTCGATTACCTGCTGCATATTTACTTTGGGACTACGAGGAGGTTCCTCGAGAGATCTTCATGTACTGTATATTTACTTTGGGACTACGAGGCGTTTACTCGGGAGATCCCCTTGTACTGCATATTTACTTTGGGACTACGATGCGGTTCCTCGGGAGATCCCCCTGTACTGCATTTTTTTATTTGGGATTACGAGACGGTACCTCGGGAGTGCCCCTGCTGTGTACCTCTATTTATTGTGCTTAAACTTCTTATTGTTTAAATTCTAAATCATTTCAAAATATTATTATATCTTCTGCATTACTTTTCTTTTAAACTAGTAGGGCCCTGACCTGACCTCGTCACTACTCTACCAAGGTTAGGCTTGGCACTTACTGGGTACCGTTGAGGCGTGCTCATACTACACTCTGCATATCTTTTTGTCTAGATCTAGATTCTTCCCACCAGCCCAGATACCATTGAGTTGGGCCGCTCGTGGAGACTTCAAGGTATATCTGCCAGCGCTCGTAGACCTCGGAGTTCCCCTCTATCCTTACTATGTTGTTTTTCTTATTTTCCTTTAGACTCTAATGTATAGAGACACTTAGTAATTGCTCTTAGAAACTTGTGACTTATTTCTACCGGGTTTTGGGAGATGTATTGATTTTAAATCGTAGTTTGAATTATATCACATGTTTAGATTTGAGCTTTAGTTTTATTATTCAGTTATTCCGCAAATTGTTAGGTTTACCTAGTCTTAGAAACTAGGTGCCATCACGACATCCTGCGGAGGGGAAAATGGGGTCGTGACAGGTTCGTCGCTTACATCATGGCCCATCGAGACGGGATTTGGAAGTTCATATCGTTTCTCGTCATCTTCTCTTTGAGAAACGAGGAGACTATCTGTATACGGTCAAAACCGGACTCGCCCCTTATGTGACCAATCGAGACTGCAATATGATCGGTTAGGGTTCTGAATATTCTAAATACACAGATCACCCCTTTAATCCAATTCCTAGCTCACAGATAAGGATAATGTGAACATACATGCTGCATTTGAGGAAATATCATCTCTTCATGCATTTATGTATAGACTTAGAAAATTTGGGTTCAACTGTTACTTATTAAAACATCAGGTGATGATTAACTCATAGTACAAAGGCAACCCGGAGTAGAAAGTACCCTGCATTCATGCGGGTTCGGGGAAGGGCCACATTCCTAAGGATGCGATGCAGACAACCTACCTTAAAGCAAAAATTAGTAGCTATTTTCATGATTCGAACCGTGACTTATAGCATTAATCGCCAGTGGCAGAGCCACATTCAACCATCGACACCCCTTTGTTGGAAAATTATACTATATTGCTAGATAAATTTTTTTGATTTATGTATATTTATTATACGTTGACCAACCTTGATTTTTCGATGTATCTAACTTTTTATATTTTCCCCCTTAATGATAATTCTGGCTCCGCCACCGTTAGTGTTAACTCATAGTATGAATGAATATTAAACGAATCATTCAATTACACTCAACCAGATATTAGTTGGGGGAGCGAGAAGAGATGAAATTAAATTGTAAAACATCATATCAAAGTAACATAAAGTAATATATGACATTTTCTAGATTTTATTTTCTTGTTACTCTATTAGCCTGTTCATAATTCAGTTGAAACATTTTTGGTTCGAAGGTTAGCAAACTCGAGGGCCAAGGCAGTTCGATACGTGTGGTTTGCATTTATTCTTCTATTGTCAATTTCAATATTAATCTGTCTTCTTAATTTGTACCAAGTTATATTACGTATCCTTAAAATCACATATAAATTTAATTGTTATTCGTTTTTTAGGGTAAACAAAATGAAAATTGAATAATCGAGTTGGCACCAGCTAGCTAATTATAGCAGCCAGAATAATAGATTTTTCATAATTAATTTCACTTTTCTAATTACGAGTATGATTACTTAAGAAAAATGACAAAACCTTAATATATTCGGTTTGTGGACCCCGACTTTTGATGCCATGGAAAGTGTAAGCACTACATTCATATGAAATTGCTCATCTCATCCTTTCATATCATCCACCATTCTAGTTATTTCCTGAGATTTTCTTTGTGGTGTCGTTTTTCTATTATTGGTTATTATATAATTTTTTCTCTTACCTTTTGTTTTGAAAATTGATTTTATTTTCTTTGAAGTGGCAGAAAAGAAAACTAACCTTTGTCCTTAAGCCTAAGGGTTGATCTTATCGTACTATTTTCTACTTTTCTAATTGATTAACACATTTTCTATCGTCAAAAATAATTATAACTTGCTCCACAGTCCAAATTAATAATTAAACCAACTACTACTTGGTATTCCAATTAGTAACTATCATATGTTCATAGAAATTAATATTTTCTTAAGAAGAAAAGTTCTTATTACTTTATTCGGCACCTTTTTTTCTTTCCATTGTCTTTGAAACCGTGTTGTTGTGTATCTCCATTCCAGATCAGAAAAGTAGGCTTATTATGTTCTTAGCTAGCGTTTTGGCCATAAATTCTCAAATTTATTCTGAAAAAATTGATTTGGGTGAAGTTTGGTTTGAAGATAAAAATGTGTTTGGACATATGTTTTGGGTGAAATTTAGTTTGAAAAAACATGACATATACCCACAAGTTCTAAAAACTATCACAAATACCCAACAATACCATTATCAATAATATTCATTATATTATCGCATACCATAGTCTTGAACATAAATAAATTTGATACAAAATTATCATTTTTATAATGAACTACATGATACACTATCAGATAACCGAGAAGACGAAGCAACATCGTTATAAAATAATAAATGGTGGGCTCTTTTATAAAATACAAAAGTTTGGGGCAATTTTTAAAAAATATAATAGTGATATTTTGGCCCAAAACCAGCTATTTTTGAGACTTGGGATTTGAGACTTGGGATTTGGCCAAAATGTAGGCAAAATCTATGATCAAACATGTGTTTGCCAAATAAAACCCAAATTTATTTTAGCAAAATCTATGGTCAAAACGGGTCCTTAGTGTTAGTTATATATAGCATAAGAAAAGAGATCAAAGGATAATGTGCTATATTTGTACCTTTATAAATAAATAAAAAAAAAGCAAGTGGACAATATATCTTTGAACATTCTGAATACACGGATCGCCCCTTTAATCCTAATTCCTAGCTCACAGATAAGGATAATGTGAACATACATGCTGCATTTGAGGAAATATCAGATCTTCTCATGCATTTATATATAGACTTAGAAAATTTGGATTCAACTGCTACTTATTAAAACATCAGGTGATGATTAACTCATAGTATAATGGTAACCCGGNCAATGGTAACCCGGTGCACAAAGCATCTTGTATTTACGCAGGTTCGGGTAGGGCCATATCCCTAAGGGTGCGATAACGTAGACAGTCTACCCTAATGACCTATAGCATTAGTCGCCAGTGGCGGAACCACATTCAACCAAGGGGTATCAATCGACACCTCTTTGTCAAAAAATTACACTGTATTGCTAGATATGTTTTTTGATTTATGTATATTTATTATACGTTGACCACCCTTAATTTTTCGGTGTATCTAATAATTTATATTTGCCCCTTGATAAAAATTCTGGTTCCGCCACTATTAATATTATCTCATAGTATGAATGAATATTAAACGAATCATTCAATTACACTCAACCCGACATTAGTTGAGGGAGCGATAAGAGATGAAATTAATTTGTAAAACAGCTAGGTAAGCACCCAAAAATGGACCATGGACTTGATCTGCAAATGACAAAAGGAGTACGTACGTAAACTCATCTAATTTTCTTTGGTTCCCTAAAAGTGGATTATAGACATAATACATCAATGTAAAACCATAACACTTATTCACATGTAACCCTTTTTTATTTGACTTTTAAAGTACTAAGGTTCCTTTTCGTTTGGGACATAAAATATAGGGCGCTATATTCTCAACTTTGTTTACCCGTAAAACGATACAGTTGGATTTATATGTGATTTCTAGACAAGTGAATTATTTTGATTTTGAAATAATATAATAACTAAAGAAATATACAATACTTAGCCTTAGAAAGTAGATGAAATAGCAAAGACGACGATTCCGTGAATACGGTTCCCGAACACAGCAATGATGAGATCTAAAAGCAAGAAAGTGAAATTGTACAAAGCTTTATACAAAATACAGTATATGTTCTTGCCAGAAAATTCGTCTCCTTTACAATGGTAACTGAGCTCACTATTTATAGTTATGCTCAGGGAAAAAGGTCATAGGATCATGCCCTGCTTTAATGCCAATTATGAGGGTCATAGATTGAGATGTAACGTTGAGTATAAATGTCAAATTCTCTATAACGGATCGTCGCTCTTAATGCTATAGAATATTTCTTAGTAAATGCTACCGAGCGCATAACTTTTAATACACTTTTATGAACGTTATCCATTCCGGTGATAAACATAGTGGCTGCGTTCAGTCATCAACCATCCCATCTTGGATTCCACGTGTTCTTCTTTTAGACAGTCACGTATCATATTATATTTTACCATATACAAACTTAATTAAGAAAAATCTTTTCATTATTATATATTATTTAGGGGGTGAGAAAATCGACTATGTAATGGACTAACAATAGGTCAAAAGATCCTTTCAAGATTTTACAAAAATGTAAGATTAAGACTTTAACCTTTGACGACATAAGGATTATTTTCCACCATGAAATATTACAGGTCATAAATCCGTACATAATAATCCAAGCTGGTTTGTACCTTATGTTTTTTAATTAATTCCTAGATTCTGTCCAATTGCTCCCCCCAACGTGGGAATACTTCAAATGAATGGCGGCTTTTGTGACAATAATACTAACAAAAAAATGTTGCATTTAGGTGACCAGGGGCGGAGTTAGAGTACGAAAAGCGGGGTTTGATCTAATTCAATAGCTTTGGTTCGAACTTTATATTTATCTTAAAAATTTATCGCATATGTATAAATTATTAATTTAGAACCCAGTAGCTGGAGATTAAAATTATGAACTCATAAGCTTAAAATTCTGACTCCGCCTGTGTAGGTGACAGTCGTGAAAGGAATATCATAAAATGATTGAGTTCACTATAATAAATGCCATTTTTCAATGGTGACTTTTGCAGCTATTAAAGTCCAGATAAAATGTCTAATTTAATTTCTAGTAATAGTTGCAGTATTGTATTTACAACTTCACGTTGCAATTAGTTAGTAAGAAAAGGACCCTTTTGTAAAATGAGTGGTTAAAAAAACTTAAAAGAGTTTGACCGTTATTGAATCAATTACTGATAATTACGTTAACTTCCAACATCTACGTATCTATAACTTTTCCTTTCTTTGTTTTTGTCAGTTGTTAATCAATTATATTGACATATGTAGCTGCCTAGATCAGCTGGAAGATACTGTACGTTACAAAATGTCGGCAAAATATTGATGCAAAATTGGTAAGTATTGCAATCACGTAATTTTGACCCGCACATTAGGATTATCTTTAGTAATCTTAGTATTTTTAGAATATTTATTTAAGTTTATTTTTATAGGATTTCACTCTATTATTAATTTTAATTTTAGTTTTAAAGCATAAAATTGAAAAGTACAAAAATAGTTTAATCCTTGTAATAGTTCTCATTGTCACACCCCTTTTATACCCCCCAAAAGATATGTATTATGGATTATTATGGGTTAAAGAGTTTTTCACAAATTTGAGTATGAATTATTTTATTTACAGAGTCGCCACTTGTAATTGATTTTTTGGGTGTTCCAAATCAACTTTTATTTGAATCCCTAGTCAAAGGAAGGTTTGACTCTATTATTATTGGTCTGCGAAAATAAAGTCCGGGTAAGAAATTCTGTTGACCGAGGAGAAGGTGTAAGGCATTCTCCGAGTCCCGTGGTTCTAGCACGGTCGCTTTATTGACTACATTTGGCTTGAATTAATTTTGAATTAACTGCGATTTATTGGTTTTCATGCTTTATCTATTCGCTTTTAATTATTAAAATATGGAATTATCTTTGAAATGAATCACGTATGTGAGTCCGTTTTGTTTATTGTGCCAAAATCATGTCACGCGTATGTATACACAATTAATAGCATTTTATTTTATTAAGATTATTTTGACCAAAGTTGCGCGAACACACACTTCGGTTCTAATTTTAAAAATCACAATTATGCCACGCGAACGTATACATAATCATGATAAACTAATTAAAAGCGTGCCTAATGCACTCTAACGATGTTCATTATTCTTCCTAAACTTTGAGATTATTGTGAGGTCATGAATTATGGAATTACTTGTGGAAGAAGTGTATGATATTAGATATTTGAATAAATAAACCATCATATACCAATACTCTACAGCCCAACAATTGAAACCCAAACTTATTAGGGTCCAAATCTTTCCAACTTTAAAGCAAGTTTGAATACCATATTTCCAAAAATATAATTAAGCATATAGCTTTTAAGGACTAATTTATATTATTATTTATAAAATTTAAAGGTAAATAAATAAAATCACATGAAATAAGATAAAAAGAACAGAGGAAAGAATAAACCTTTAATGCAAAATTTTCAATTAAATGTGTCTTCAAGAACAGGTACAATAACTCAGACGAACGACGAACAAGCATAAGCGAAGAAGAACATCAAAGTTAGTGAACGGGGCTCCAACGGAATTCTCGACCTCGACTATTGACTCCATTGTTTGGCTGTAAAAAGGGATGTTGCGAAGTATGTTTTGTTGGGTTTTGGGTGATGAATTGCTGGATTTTTCGAAAGAAAGACGAAGAAAAAAAATGTCACAAGTAGAAATTCTCTTAGCGTATAAGAAGAAAAATAATTTCTCTCAATTCCCTCCTCTCTTCTTTTTTCTTCTCTTTTTTCCCCTTTCTCCTCACATTTCTCTTCTATTTATAGAAAAACAATTCAGAATTTTTTTAATTATTTTTTTATTTTTTTATTTTTTAATTAAAAAGAGTTCTCATTTCCCATTTTTCTTCTTTTTTAAAAAAAATATAATTCCCCACTTTCCTTTAATTTTATTTTTTAATTTCCCACTTTTTTTACTTTTTTTTTATTTTTCACTTATTTTACTTGTTTTTTAATTTCCACTTTCTTTTACTTTTCTTTTTAAATTTTCACCTACCTTTACTTTTATTTTTTAATTTCCCACTTTTTTTACTTTTTTTTTATTTTTCACTTATTTTACTTGTTTTTTAATTTCCACTTTCTTTTACTTTTCTTTTTAAATTTTCACCTACCTTTACTTTTATTTTTTAATTTCCCACTTTTTTTACTTTTTTTTTATTTTTCACTTATTTTACTTGTTTTTTAATTTCCACTTTCTTTTACTTTTCTTTTTAAATTTTCACCTACCTTTACTTTTATTTTTTAATTTCCCACTTTTTTTACTTTTTTTTTATTTTTCACTTATTTTACTTGTTTTTTAATTTCCACTTTCTTTTACTTTTCTTTTTAAATTTTCACCTACCTTTACTTTTATTTTTTAATTTCAACTTTATTTTACTTTTTATTTTTTAAAATTTCAACATTCCTTTACTTTTATTTTTTTAATTTTTCACTTTCTTTTATTGTTTTATTAAACAATTTCCACCTACTTTTATTTTTATTTTTTTATTCCATACTTTTAATTTTTCTATTATTTTATTCTCATCCGAAAATTAAAAAAATATATTTAATTTGTTTGGGTTTTTTAAATTTATTTTATTTTAAAATAAAGATAAAAGATAAAAATAATACTAATACTAATAATTTGACCTTTTAAATTATTTTTAATTCTTACCCTATATAAAAAAAATGTAACAAAGCTAAAAACATATATACTAATTTTCTAAAAGTATTTACATAGTAGAAGGTGATAAAAATTCAAATATAGTCAAAACTTAGGTGCTTACAGCTGCCCCTCTTTGCTTGGAAACACGAAGAGTTTTCAGGCAAAGACTAGGTGAGCCATGTGACTAATTTTTGACCAAACCGTTATTCAAAAGGAAAAGAAATATAAGATAGGGCGCAACCGAGTCCTTATTTTGGACAGCCTACATATCCCGGGTTCTAGGGGAATCGTGTCACGTGTGGTTCAAGGAGAATGGTGGAATGATGAGTTAAGGAATTGAGTGAGGTTCCGTCGAGGCTCCGGTCCGCGGTCCTGCTATTATAAAAAAGAAATTAAACAAGTCTATCAGCTATGAGTTACAAGATTCCTATCTATGAGTCTTCTGAAACTTGATCTTGAGTCTTGACTGGTTCTTCATGCAGACTCTGATCTAAACCTTGATACTCGCTAGTTGTAGGTGCTAGTTCATTGTTCTATAGCTTCTTCTAATCAAAACGGGATTCTAATGCTCGTGGCTTCAGTCATGTCTTGAGCATTCCACATCTTTTCAACTACTTTTGCATTTTGGATTCACATATTTTTTCTTTTCTTTTATTCTGAATCGAGACTTTTTCTTTTGGCCATCTCGAACCCTGTGCCTCGAGGTAAAACCTACTCAGACACCAAAACAAACAAACGAGCGAAAT
>AWOL01S0035050.1:0-27241 GCA_000715115.1 Nicotiana otophora
TATATATATATATATATATATATATACTATTTACTCTTTTACCCTGCAAAATAATCTTGTCAGTGATAAGATTTATCACAAAATATTTAGTAGAGGACAATGCTACCAAGTTACCTTTATCACACAATTGTGACACACTGATTAGGCTATACTTCAAGCTGTCTATCAAGTAGACATTCTCAATGGAATGAGAGTCATCCTTACCTACCTTACCAACCCCAATGATTTCACCTTTCTTTCCATTTCCAAAGGAGACATTTCCTCATTTGAGGTCCTCAAGTAAAAGGAATTGGTCCTTGCTTCATGTCATATGCTTTGAGCAGCCACTGTCCATGTACCATATTTGGTTGTTCCCCTTCACTTGAACCTACAAAAGGAAATCAGGGGTTAGCCTTAGGAACTCAAACTAGTTTGGGTTCCTTTCTATAAGAAAAAGGATGAATTAAATTCTTTTTAGCCCAACCTGGTAACAATTCTTCCCTTGAACAAATTTTTTGTTCTTTTCATTGGCCCTTTCTTTTGCGTTACATTCACTTTTATAGTGACCAGTCTTACCAGAGTGAGTACAAATATTGTTCTCAGAAAGAGTGAGGTACTTACTTTTAGGATCCCACTTAGGTAGCTGATTTCCAAAGCCAAGTCGTCTTCTATTGCTACTGTGATGTTCTTGTAGCCATGACAAAGCATCGGAGGACCTGTTCCATTTACTAGTTCTGTCTAGTTCATGCTTGACCTTTCCTAGATCCTCCTTTAGAACTCTTACCTGCTCATCCTTCCTATACAACTCATCTTTCAGTTTGCCTACATTTTCTTCTAAAGTGAGTTGTGTGCGATCAACTGTCTTCTTACAGGTTCCTAGTTTCAGTTTTAGATTTTCAGATTTTAACTCAAGAACATTTGCTTCAAATGTATGAACCTGGTTCTTCAGAGCAGTATTTTCACTCACAGTCTCACTAACTCTGAGTTCCAGGTTCTTACACTTTGCTTTTAAAATCACACAATCCATAGACAACTGTTCTTTGTTTTTATTTATTACCTCAGATTCATCAATGAAATCTAGCAATAATTTAGAGAGTTTTTCTTTAGACAAAAACTTAATCTTGTCTTTGAGATGAATTATATTTACCTCAGATTCCTCATGAGATTCCCCATCTGATTCTCCAATTGCCATAAGTGCTTGTTCATCTCCATCTTCATCATCTGATTGCTCATCTGAACTTTCTCCCCAAGCAGCAACCATAGCCTTTGTTGATCCTTTGTTCTTCTTGGGATGAACTTGTTCCTTCTTCCTATTCCTTCGTTCAGATCTTTACTTCTTCCATTCAATTTCCCATTGAGGGCAGTTCTTGATGTGATGATCTGTCTTCCTACACTTGTAGCAGCCCTCATTGGTCGTTTTTTCAGGAACCCTTACTTTGTTGTAATTTCTACCTCTTGAAGAACCTTTTCCTCTCATAAGGTATTTCTTGAAGTCCTTGGTGATCATAGCCATTTCATCTTCCTCCAGATTAGCACCTTCAGTGATTCTGAGTGCCAGACTCATTTTCTTCTTGGGCACATCCATCTTCATGGTTTGCCTTCTAAGTTCATAAGCATTCAGATTTCCAATTAGCTTATCCAACCTAAGAGTAGCAATGTTTTTTGATTCCTAAATAGCAGTGATTTTGCTTTCCCAAGAAACTGGTAGAACCCTAATCAGAATCTTCTCAACTTTATCTTTCTCAAGAAGAGTCCTTCCAAGAGACTTCAGTTCATTAGTCAGTGTGGTGAACCTTGTATACATCTCTTGGATAGTCTCTCCTTCTTTCATATAAAAATTCTCATATTGAGAATATAGTAAAGTACCTCTGGACCTCTTCACCTGAGCAGTTCCTTCATGAGCCACTTGCAAGGTGTCCCAAATTTCCTTAGCAGTAGTACAACTTTTGAATTCTGCTGTACTCGTTTGGACCAAGTCCACACACAAGCCATTTCTTAGCCTTAGCATTCTTCTCTCATTTTCTCAAGTCGTCAGCAGTGCAGTCAGCTCTTATTTTTGGCACCTCTTCTCCTTCGGCATTTATCTTCATGGTATCCAATGGACCATCTGTGACAATGTCCCACAGCTCATAGTCTTCTCCTATGATGTGGTCTCTCATTCTGTTTTTTCACCAGGAGTAGTACTGGCTGTTGAAGAGTGGTGGCCTAGCAGTGGATTGCCCTTCCCAGTTTCCAGGTGGTGCACTCATCTTGATCTTCTCCTAAGGTGTTAGCCTCTTCAAGGATAACCTTCTCTGATACCAATTGATGTTTTATATGTCAATACCACACAAGAGGGGGGTTGCTTTGTGTGGTGTCCAATTTTTCGCGTGTACAGATTATAGAAGGACCTGGTTCTTCTATGTGTTCCAACTACTACTGTTGTGGAATAATAAGTACAGAAAATAAAGAATACAAAAATTTTTACGTGGAAAATACCTGGCTCAAAAGGTAAAAAAATCACGATCTACTTCCCAGTAGGATTTTCCCAAAACTCTTTACTAATTCAGTGAGCCAAAACAATATTTACAAAAATTCTTTTGTAAACCTAGGATTACCTCTAACCCTTTGTAGCAAACTAGCCTCTAGCTATTTGCGATAAATTTCAAGTTAACTCTAACTTAAAACACAACGTACCTATTACAGACGCTTCTAGAGAAAGCTAAAAAGGTACAAGTTAAAACCACCTACTATAAATAACTAGACTAAAAGACAACAGTTGGAACTGGTTCTTCTAGCTGGTTCAAGTAGCGTCAGATTCGCACACTCAAATATCACTCGAACTGCTTGCAAAATTGCCTCGTTATTTTGCTCTTAACTCTTGCTTAACTTCTGCTTTTGTGCGTCACTGTACAATAAGAATATTCTGCAATATATAGGAGTTAGCAGATAAAGAATTTATTAGAATCCTAATGCTACTCTTCCTTGGTGGAAGAGTTCTAGTTAAACTCAACTGCTAAATCCTTCCTTATCTTAGATATTGTTCTTACTGAATAAGGAGTCCTTCTCCTTATCGTTTTTGCAATCTTTTCGATCAGGAGATATCTCATTCTACCAGAATACGCTTATCTCTTGCATGTGCACTGGCTCTGCCGGTGTCTATGTCTGCAAGTGATGGACCTGGTTCATATCTGAGTTCCTTTGTCAATCTTCAAAACTATTCTCTTCCTTGGGCCAACAAGAAGCGACTGTTCTTTTAGGAGATGCGGTGGGATTGACGGAATTCCTCCGCTCTTAATCATAAGTTTGGTTCAAGCTTTGAAAAATAAAAAAAATTCTAATAAAGAGCGTTTTTCCGTCCTTAAATAGATCCTACATAGCGTAAATCTAAATTAATCATACCACTGGATTTCGAACCACAAACGATTAAAACAATAAACATATTCGAACAGACGTGATATTACATATACAAAAGAAGTCCACCATGGGGGGGGGTAAGACAATCAAAATGTCCTTTACTGCAAGAAATAAAACAAATTAAGCTACAAAAACTAGCCTTTGACATTTTCATTTTCATCTGTTTCTATATTCGATTTGTATTTGGGGTCCCCTTTAAACTTAGAAAAAACACAGATGCCAATTGAGAAAAGACATAAAATATTATAAATATTATGTATGCAACTCACATAGAAATATAAAGTAAGGCATAAGGTGACATGATCCAAAATCATGCAATGAATCAAGAACAAAGGACAAGACAAACATGACATTGGAGCAACGTCTTAGTGTAAGGATTGTTCTTCACCAGCTTGGCACAACCCTAACCACACATGCATTATCCCTTTTTATTAATTTGAAAAGATGGTTGGATTGACTTTTTCTTTTTAGGGTTCTTTTAAAATATTAATTCGTAGATCACTCGTGCCTTGTAAAATTATATAAGCTAGCTCCAACTGACCTAAGGCACAAGGCAATAAAAATAATGAAAGAAAAAACTATGTCAACGCACCATTATTAAGCACTTCAAGAACTATAAACAACTTATAGTATAATATATGTGAGTTTTGATTTTGTATATTTAAAGATATTTACACAGATCACTTATAAAGTAATAAAAAACAATAAATAAATTTTTATGATAATTTGATAAATAATAACTCTTGTTATCACATATTAAACTGCATTAACATTGTAAAGAATTTTCATACTACAGTGTATATAATTTTAATAATATATGTTAGTGTACGTGATTATATATAGTAAGAAGATGAGTTAGTACGAGATTTTATTTCGTTTCTTTTGCTTATTTTAAGAAAGTTATGATGAGGTTTCTAAAAATGGTGAGCCAAGGATTGAGTTATATATTGGACTTTTAAAAAAGTCAATCCTATTTGAAAGGAAGAAGTCAATCTTATTAAGGTCCTGTGATCGATGATTGTGAGCACCTGTTGAGAGAAGTGAAATATTAATGTTAGAAAACGATTATATTTGAGGACTAAGTCTAAATCTCAAACAGTTGGAACTTGGAATTGACGATACTTGAGGAGTAACATTTCTTGCGTGCCAATTCAATTCATATGAACTCAATTTACCGAATTCAAGCGGGGTCCTAGTAAGGGCTACACCCTAATAGTTGTAATGTAGACAGCCTACTCTAATGCAAGTATTAGTGGTTGCTTCCACGACTCGAACATATAACTTATAGATCACACGAATATAATTTTACCGTTCCTCCAAAGCTCCTTTCTTCTCGTGTCACAAGCAAATGAAATAATTAAGTTTGTATAGTACAGTCAGACCTCTTTATATAACAACATCCTCATATATAAAAGTCATTCACTATAAAAATCATATTTTTCTTCGAACCAATTTTTATATTATGTTATAATATATGTTTTCTATAACACTTTACTATAGCAGTCAAAAATAATTAAAACAAATAAGGGTATTATAGAGAAATTTGACTTTACTGTCCGAGGCGAGGGACTTGGTTGAGTCGCTAAATTTTTGGAACCGCATGAGAAATAAATTAAATAGTGGTTATAAGGTAGGAGGGCACAAAGTCAGACACTAATTAATTGAGGCAAAAGGTCTAAACCACGAATAGGGCTTCGATATCTAACTAATTAATTTGAGAAGTTTTGTGAATATAATATATAGTGGGGACTTCATATACTGGACTTATTAGATGCTATTATTTTTGCAGGACATGCGTGAAAGAAAATAATAATTAAAATATCAAGTAAATAGCTGTACTGCATTGTGATTTTTATGGTTAAATTAATTGGTTTGACGATATAAATATCAGGTGTAAGTATTTTTTATTACCGAACTGTACAAAAATAGTCGTAGGTTGTAAAAGATAGGGGTGCACAAAGGCTAAGGTTATGGGGTATTAGTTCAATGTGGATGAGAAACTAGCGGATAGGAAAGAATGATGTTCTGTACAATTTCAAAGGTTAATTTAACTGACGAAATTTGACATTGTTGGAAAAAGATGAACCATGAAATTACAAGAGACATGTGATACATCTTCTTTATTTTTTTTGTTTCCCATCCAATATTCGCACCCGCATTGGAGCCCTTTGATATCCGGATTCGCACTGCGTAGGACTCTAATCGGAGGAAAGCGAACACTGCCCACCAAGGACTTTTTTATACCCAGAACTCGAACCTGAATCCTCTAGTTAAGGGTTCGCTTCACCACATCCTTTAGTGGTGAGATGTGATACATCTTGCCGTACTAGTTTAGATGAAAAATGTTAACTATGACACATTTCGAATGAAGCGAGATAAAAATCATAGGAGATTATAATTCAACAAAATATTAGGTAATTTTTTTTTATCTATCTAAATTATAGTAATAATAATTACCCGATATTTATGCTGAAAATAGATAGCAATTGTATCTGATGACATAACCGAGGCAAGCATAAATTGACCCAAATAAAAAATGAATACAACAATAATATATTCGGTGTGATTTCACAAATAGAGTCTGGGGGAGGAGGGAAAGAGAGGAGGTGAAGTGTACGCAGAACTTGCCCGTACCTTATGAAGGTAGAGAAATTATTTATAAACCATCTACTAAAAAATGAACGTTCATGTCAATTATTTAGTTTATGCTCTTCTAAATTTTCTGTTTTATTTTTCTTTTTAGGGGTTAAAAACAATAAACGTATCTTTTTCTTTTATTCTAAATTTGCTGTTGTCATATCTTTTATTTGGACTTTGCCAGTGTGAACATTGCTAGAAAATTGTAAAAAAGAAAATCGTAAAACAACCACTTGCATTTTATTTACTTTGTATGTCCATATTTACTAAAAAATAAGGCACAAAAGATATTATAGAACTTCCAAATATTTTCCTTCTCTAAAATAAATAAAACAAGGAAATACGTGTAAAAGATTGAAAAGAGAAAAGAAAATACGTGTTAAAGAGAGAGGCTTCCTTTCGATTGGTTGGTCGGTTTGTTTGACGCATCATAGACCTGCTCTTATTCGTCCAAAAATGCACGAGACCAACACACGCTTATAGCAAATAGCATTAGTTATATTGTCTTCATTTGTCCTTTTGTCTTTTGTTTTGTTGAGCCGAGAGTTTTTCGGAAAACAGTTTCTCTACTCATTTGGGGTAGGGGTAAGGTCTGCGTATACACCACCCTCCCATACCTCATTAATGAGATTTTACTGGATTGTTATTGTTGTATATTCGTTTCATTCTTATTTTTTTCCAAATTCATTTCTTTCGTCCCTATAAACAATGCTCTTTTCATTTTTCACGAGTTTTTAGTATAAATTTATGAGCAATGTGAAATTGTTTTAACTCATGTAATTTGGTCACTATCCTTTCCATACCTTACTTGTGAGATTACACCATATTTTTTGTTGTTGTTTGTATAGGGTAAAATATGATATGACATGTGACTGACTAAAATGAGGGCACGTGGAATCCAAGATAGAATGGTTGAGGACCGAACGCAGCCATTGTGCTTATCATCAGAATGGATAACGTTCATAAAAGTGTATTAAATGCTCTACGCCTGGTAGCATTTACTAAGGAATATTCTACAGCATTAAGAGCGACGGTCCGTTACAAAGAATTTGGCATTTACACTCAACGTTACATCTTCAGCAATGATCCTCATAATTGGCATTAAATGAAGGCATGATCCTAGGACCTTTTTTCCCAGGCATTGCTATAAATAGTGAGCTCAGTTACCATTGTAAAGGACACGAATTTTATGGCTAACTTACACTACATTCTATTCAGCATTTTAATACAATTTTATTTTCTCGTTTTTGATCTCATCATTGTTGTGCCCGAAAATTCTGTTCCCGGACTCATCAGCTCTGTCGTTCCATCTATATTCTAAGGCTAAGTATTTTATATTTCATCAGTTATTTTATTATCTTTTGGATCAAATTAATTCACTTATCTAGAAACTACAAATAAATTTAATTGTACCGTTTTACGGGTAAACAGTTTGGCACCCACTGTGGGCCTAGACAGTCATGCGATTAAATTGATCATTGTCTTTTTTTACTAACGTGTTTGATTACTTTGTCTTAGCAAAAATCACAAAACAAATGGCAGATAACATTGTTAATGGCACACGCAACCCTGAAATTCAAGGGGAGCAGCCTCATTTCGAGGATTCAATCAGTGACACTCGCAATGAGGGAAATGGCGTCACACCAGTGCATGACGGGCAGTACCCTCGAATGGTTCGGGAGACGACTCTCGATGATGCTGATGAGGAACATGTGGCGGATGCAATGAGGGTCCTGCAAAAGCAACAGGCAATCATTCTAGGCCATCTCACGCGGCAGGATCAGGTTATGATAGAACTAAAGCAGTCACTATCAGATGCTTCAAATAATGCGAACAAGTGAGATTCAATTCCTCCCGATTATCCCGCAAACCAAACGACGCAGAGAGTCGACAACAACACTCCCAGGAAAGAAGTTAGCTCCGATGGGGCCGAGGGGAGTAGATGCGGTCTCAACAATGGTAGCGATCCGTTCAAGGAGGAAATTTTGCGGTTCATGAAGGAAGTACACGCTCCCATGGATCAAATCCCGGGTGCGCCACTAGTATTGAAAGGCCCGAACTCGAAGAAGTATATTCAATTACCGTACAAACCGAGTGTGGCCCCGGAATTAATCCCGAAGCAGTTCAAAATGCCCGAAGACGTATGATGAAACTTCAAATCCACATGAGTATATTACCACCTACACAACTGCAGTGAAAGGACATAATTTGGCTCTTCACCAAATTGAGTCCGTGTTGCTGAAAGAATTTGGCAAAACTCTCACGAGGGGAGTTTTAACGTGGTATTCATCATTGCCCGAGCATTCCATAGATTCCTTTGAGATGCTCACAGATTCTTTCATCAAAGCTCATGTCGGTGCCAGAAAGGTACAAGCCCGAAAGGTCGACATATTCAGGATCGCGCAGGGAGAATCCGAATTATTACGAGATCTTGTTACCCGGTTCCAGAAGGAAAGAATGTTACTACCGGCAGTCCTGGATGAATGGGCGGCTGAAGCATTCACAAAAGGTTTAAATCCGAGAAGTTCGGACGCTTCCCGGAAGTTGAAAGTAAGTCTGCTCGAGTTTCAAGCGACGACTTAGGCGGATGTCCACAACCGGTACGAGTCGAAATAAGGATCGAAGACGATCAGGTTGGCTTTCCATTATCGACCAAAGGACGGGAGAAGAATAGAGAAAGAATGAAAGATGATATTGACACGGATAGACATATTTCGAGGGGGAGGTTTTTCCCCTACGAGCAGACAAAAGGTCATGGCAGGAGCTTCCGGATAGCAGACAAGTTCACCATTGATAGAAGGACCGATCGTGGCCGGAACAACAGATCGCTACAGGATAGAGAATTCTCAGGGTCGCGAGATTCTTCTTACCCAAAGTTGTCGAAATATAACGTCAGTGTGGTAGAGTTGGTATCAGCCATGAGAAATATCAAATAGGCACAATTCAAGAGACCTATGAGATGTGATCACAACCAAAGGGATTCCAATTTATGATGTGTATACCATGGCACTATCGGCCACTGGACTGGGGACTGCCGACACCTCTGAGAAGAAGTGGCAGCACTGTTAAAGAATGGTCACCTTAGAGAATTCTTGAGTGAGCGAGCTAAAAATAATTATGGTCGGAACAGGGGCGATGCGGAACCCTCGAAAGCAGGAGAAGAACCCCCACGCCAAACGATCAACATGATCTTCGGAGGGAATGAGATTAATGTGGTCATCTTTTCATCAGCAAAGAAGACAAAAGTATCGATAACTCATAGTAAAAGGCTCCGGGAAGATGATATCATATTTACGGACGAAGATGCAAAAGGATTGTTGCTACCACACAATGACACACTGGTAATTTCTTTGAATGTGTTAGATTTTAAAATTAAATATGTTTTAGTGGATCCAGAAAGTTCAGCTAATATCATACAATGGAGAGTACTGGAGCAAGCTAAACTCACCGGAAGCATTATCCCGGCAACAAAACTCCTCGTTGGATTCAACCTCGCAAACGTGACAACCCGGGGAGAAATTTTGCTGCTCACGAACATTGAGGGAGTAATGAAGACAAATCTCTTCGAAGTGATAGATGGAGTCATGGGATATAACATCATCTTGGGAAGACCATGGCTGCACGAGATGAAAGTTGTGCCTTCAGCATATCACCAATTGTTAAAGTTTTTGACACCCGAGGGGATCAAACAGATAAGGGGTGATCAACCGACAACAAGAGAGATGAATGTAATTTCGGTCTCCAGTAGCAAAGGAAAAGAACATGCAACATAGCAATTACCAGAACCGGAACCGGTGTCTACCCCCAAACCAAATGAAGTTAGCCCGGAGATAGAAAAGTCAGAACAATACCAGGTACCAAGGTATTTTCAAGTACCAGAAGAGACGGGCGTGACGAAGTCCATGGCAGAAGAGTGGAGCAAGTTGCGTTGTTCGAAGAATTCCTAGAAAGGAAATTCCATTTGGGAACATGACTACACCCGGAGCTCAGGTCTGCTTTTATCGAATTCCTTAAAATTAACGCTGATTATTTTGCATGGTCACACGAGGATATGACAGGAATCTCGATGAATATAGCCATGCACAAGTTAAGCTTGGATCCCAACATACCTCCGGTAAGGCAGAAAAAGTGCCCTATTGTCGAATCAAGGAATAAATTCGTCAAAGAAGAGGTAACTCGTTTACTTAAGATTGGTTCATTCCGAGAGGTAAGATATCCGTACTGGCTATCCAATGTAGTAGTAGTTCCTAAGAAAAATAATAAATTTCGCATGTGCATATATTATAAGGATCTTAATAAGTCATGCCCGAAAGACTCATTCTCATTGCTAAATATCGATCAAATGATGGATGCCACGGACGGGCACGAGTTAATGAGTTTTCTAGATGCTTATTCTGGGTACTATCAAATCAAGATGAACCTAGAAGATCAGGAAAAGACTTTGTTTATAATGAATTTTGGTACATAATGTTACAATGCGATGCCCTTCGTGTTAAAAGAAGTCGGAGCCACATATAAACGGCTCGTGAAAAAGATGTTCGAAAAATAATTTGAAAAGACTATGGAAGTATATATAGACGATATGCTTGTTAAGTCTTTAAATGCATGTGACCACCTGAAGCATTTGCAAGAAACATTTGGCATCCTGAAGGAGCATAATATGAAGCTTAACCCCGAGAAGTGTGCTTTCGGGGTCAGTTCGGGTAAGTTCCTAGGATTCTAGTCTCACAAAGGGGAACCGAGGTAAATCCCAACAAAATAAAGGCCATAAAGGACAAATTAGATCAATTGTCTGACGTAAAAGAAGTCTAGAGGCTCACAGGGAGATTGACAGCTTTGAGCAGGTTTATTTCTCGTTCATCAAAAACATGTCATCTCTTCTTCTCACTACTCAAAAAGAAAAATAATTTTAAATGGACACCGGAGTGTCAACAATCCTTGAAGGAGTTGAAGAAATATTTGTCAACCCCTCTGTTGCTCTCAAAACCAAAAGAATGTGAAACATTGCCAGTCTACCTCGCGGTTTCAGAAGTTGCAGTAAGTGCAGTTTTAGTCCGGGAGGATGAAGGTACGCAATCTCCCATTTATTACGTTAGAAAAATTTTAACTGGAGCAGAAACTCGCTACTCACACCTGGAAAAGCTGGCCTTAGCTCTCGTAGTCGCCGTTTGGAAACTGAGGCCCTACTTCCAATACCACTTGATAGTTGTGGTGACTACTTTCCCTTTGAGGAATTTCCTCCATAAACCCAAGCTCTCGAATAGATTAGCCAAATAGGTTGTCTAAATGAGCGAGTTCGATATAGAATATAAACCGAGGACTGCAATTAAGTCGCAAGTCTTGGCTGGCTTTGTAGCCGATTTCAGTCTGGGACTATTGCCTCAGGCAACCAAGGAGGCAATAATGGTGTCAGAATCGACATCGGCAGTTTGGACTTTATTTACGGATGGAGCTTCAAACTTAAAAGGGTCCGGGCTCAGAATAGTCTTGGTCATGCCTTCGGGGGAAACCTTAAGGTAAGCCATCAGAATGATTCCTCTAACTAACAATGAAGCGGAGTATGGAGCTTTGATTATAGGGCTTGAATTACCCCGGGGGCTTGACTGCAAAGTCATCGAAATCAAATGTGATTCGCAGTTGGTGGTAAATCAAGTCTACGAAATTTTTGACACCAAAGAAGAACGTATGCAATAATACGTGGTAAAGGTTCAGGCTTTATTGGTGCGATTCCGGGAGTGGTCAATTACTCATATCCTGAGGGAAGATAACGCGGAAGCAGATGCGTTGGCAAATTTGGGCTCATAGACAGAATTCCAGGGATCAAAATCAGGGACGGTAGTACAACTGATGATATCAGTCGTGGACACAGATGGTTACTATGACGTGAATTAGATTAGTTTGGTATGGGACTGGAGAAACGAATTATCTCGAGCATGGAATTTTGCCCGAAGACCCCAAAGCATCAAGAGCGTTATGCGCCAAAGCTCCAAAATATAGTTTCAAGAAAAGCCAATTGTACAGAAAATCCTTTTGAGGCCCGTTGGCCCGGTGCTTAGGAGCATTAAAAGCTAACTATGTCATGAGAGAAGTTCACGAAGGGGTATGCGGTAACCACTCGGGTGCATATTCTTTAGTGCTGAAATTGGTACGAGCAGGATATTATTGGCCTCGCATGGAACAAGATGCCAATGATTTCATACAAAAATGTGATAAGTGCCAACGCTATGCATCACTAGTACATCAACCGGCAGAAACCTTACATTCGGTTATGTCCCCGTAGTTATTCATGAAATGGGGATGGACATTGTCGGACCGCTACCACCGGCTCCCAGAAAGGTAAGGTTTCTTTTAATTTTGACTGATTATTTTTTTTAAATGGGTGGAAGCAGGTTATTATCAGAAAATTAAAGAACGCGAAGTGGTCAATTTCCTGTGGAAAAATATAATTTGTAGGTTCGGAATACCAAAAGAGATAGCATGCGACAATGGGCCACAATTTATCGGTGCAAAAGTTACAAAGTTCTTCGAAGACATGAAAATAAAGAGAATCACATCCTTGCCTTATCATCCGGGCGCAAACGGTCAAGCAGAGTCGACAAACAAAGTGATTATTCAAAACCTCAAGAAAATATTAGAAGCAGCAAAAGGCAAATGGCCCGAAGAGTTGCCCGGAGTTTTATGGGCCTACTGAAGCCCTAATCCCGGTTGAAGTGGGCGAACCCACTTTGAGATATTATCGGACAAATGAAGAATCGAACGACGAAGTAATGCTAATCAACTTGGAACTACTCGAGGGACGCAAGGACTTGGGGCATGTAAGAATGGCAGCTCAAAAGCAGAAGATGGAGCGATATTACAATCGAAGAGCTAATTTCCATTTTTTCAAAGTAGGAGACTTGGTTCTAAGGAAAGTAACACAAAATACCCGGGAGCTCAACGCAGGAAAGCTAGATCCAACGTGGGAAGGTCCCTACCAGATTTTAGCTGTCACTGGAAAAGGTTCATACGAGTTGGAGAACCAGAATAGGGACAAGTTGCCCAACAATTGGAACGTGGCATACCTCAAAAGATATTATTGCTGATGAACAACACTCAAACAGAAAGTATGTGTTGCACTCTTTTTTCCTTCGTTCAGTTTTTGTCCCAATTGAGTTTTTCTAGCAAGGTATTTAACGAGGCATCGATAGAAAGCATACTACGAAGACAACAACAATAAGAACTTTGATAATAAGGCAAACGAGCAAGCTTCCACTCGCGGACGATTAGGTAATCTTTGGTTCGATAGCAAATTCCCACCGGGAAGTTAAGTTTGCTATCTGTAAGCACGTAATTTTTGACCCGTCGCGTTTTCGAGCTATTTTAGTGTTTAAAATATTTATTTAACTTAACTTTAATTTTTATGGAGTTTCAGTCAATTTTTACTTCAAATTACAATTTAAAAACTCAAAAATATTTTTATTTTTAGTTTAAGGTCAGTTAGTATATTTATGTTTATAGTATTTTAATTTTACCATGACTTTAGCCTATTTTCTCTATTTTTACTTTATTATAACATTTAAAAATACAAAAAAATAAATTTACCATGACCTAGAGCTAAGAGAAGCAGCGGCTTCTCATCTTCTTCTCCTCAAGAATCGTCGCCTACCCCAAGAACTTAGATTTGATTCTCTCAAAAATTGAGAGAACAACTTTTGGACTCACATTATAAAGCCAAAATTTCAAGTAAATGATGAGATGAGCAAGAAATATATACTTGGAAATATTGGGAGAAAATGGATGGAACATGACAAATTTGAGCTCACAAAACCGGCGACTCTTCTTGTTTCTGCTACTGTTGAGTTTGGCCTACTATGATTGTCCCCCCTGAAATTTCTTTGCATGCTATCTCTTCTCTGTACATTGAAAGAAAACTTTTGCCTATAATTCTTGTTCAAAAGATATTTAGTCAAGCTTTTTCATACATTAATATTCAGCTCTTTAACAAGCTTGGTCGAGCCCGAGTTACTGTAAGCACGTGGCCCGTTTGAGGTTTTTCAGGTTCTGTTAGCCGTTCGAGTTTTGTTACTGGTTCTCGGTCCTTGCTCGATTTTGGTCGCTGCTATTTTTTTTTATCTTTCCTTCGAGTTCAATCGTCGGAATTCTCATTAAGTTGTAATCGTCGGAGATTCTAATATATAAAGAAAGTTTATCGAGGTGCGTTCCTCTACTCTTAACTCTCTTTATCATTTTTATATGTTTCTGATTGTGTGATAATGTTGAGCTTGATGTTGGCTTTTTGAGTTCTGTTTGAATTTTCTAATCACGTTCCTTAGAGCTGCATCAATATTAGTTTATATCTTGTCTGCTATGTGAGTTTTACAACACGTCTTCGAGAAGATGGATATTAACATGCTTATGACACTTATATGATTCAGTAATTGTTTGGTTAAGGTCTTTAGGAGTAGGCTGCTATAGGATCTTATAGTTTAATTAACTTTTTAAGCTTTGGTGTATAAGTTTTCAAATGCAGTAGCAACGTAGAGCCTATTCGCTTTAGTCGAAGTCATCTATGTGAATTTTATCATAAGTTTGTCTTTTCTCCGTAGAATTAGCATGATTTTCTTCCCAAATAAGTCAAGTCCATAAGTGAGAACCCTCGCAACAATCCCAAATTAGCTAAGAATCACAAATTTGAACGCCGTAGTCTGCTTTGGGAGCGATTAGTAAATTATCGTGGCCGTGGATACGGTTCCCGTGGCATGGTCATGATACGTAAATTCCAATTCGGGTGTGCATTTTATGTGACCCGACCATAACTTCAAATATAATAATAAAATTAACATGTTGTAAATCGCGGGTACGTTTCACGTAGCGCGATTCGCAATGTGTACAAAAACAAACGAGTGCGCGACATCGCGACGTGTTCAAATAAATTCCATAAATACTAAAGCGGTTTTAAAAGATAAAAATGTACAATAGGTTTCAAATGTGTCTCAAAATAAGATAGTTAGGCCAATTAATAATAGTTGAGCGATCGTGCTAAAATCACGGAACCCGAAAATGCCTAACACCTTCTCCCGGGTTAACAGAATTCCTTACCCGGTCTTCTGGTTTTCGCAGACTTTAAACGGAGTTATTGTTTCCTCGATTTGGGATTTAAAATAAACCGGGGACTTGGGACACCATAAATTATTCCTAGTGGTGACTCTGAAATCAAAAAATAATTCCATTTCGATTAATGTCACTTCAATTAGAAAAATACCCCTATCCCTCGGGAAAAAGGAGGTGTGACACTATCAAGCAAAGGTTACCCGACCGTTCACGAGCACAAACCGCCAGAGGACTGTTAGGTATTCTGTTTCTCGATAGCATGGATTCCTAAGGGGAAACAAGATATGTTGCCGAGTGAAGGATTACCTAGAAATTTATTGGTGGAACTTCGAAGATACAAGACTTCCAGTGTTTCAATTCGCATTCTTCGCATTCAAACACTGGGGGGAATGATATGAGGATACGACAACAATGTCTGCCATGTCAACCGGGAACGCAAATTTGGAAACGAAATGCATCATCGGGCCAGGGGACTGCAAAGCTAGCCTCGTAGAAACAAGTTGTACAAGATAGCCATAAATAATGGCAATTTCTTTTCTACATAGCAAAATGCTTATGTAATTTCTGAAAATAGAAGGAATAAAATGAAATCCTTTTGCTTTTATCTTGTTTCTTCTCTGAGCGATGAGCTGATTTTGTCATTTGAAAGTTAAACAAGTACTTCAAATGCTAGTATCGTAATGAACATGAGACGTCCTCTTCAAGAGCACCATAAACATAAGAGGACCCTCTCTTGTAAAAACCCTCACGTTAAAGGGTTGGTTCCAGAAGAATCAATGTCCGGAATCCAAAATGCCATCGGGAAAAAATACACCCAAAGCCGCATATGAAAAGGATGCAAAAAGAAAACTTGCGCAAAAATTCATAAAAACCTCACGTTAAAGGGTTGGTTCCGGAAGAATTAATGCCCGGAATCCCAAATGCCATTGGGGAAAAATATACCCGAAGCCGCATATGAAAAGGACGCAAAAAGCAAACTTGCACAAAATTTCATAAAAACCTCACGTAAAAAGGATAATACTCGGAACCAAAATGGTTCGAAGAAAAGGCATCAAAGACTACACATAATAAAGCGCGAATTGAACAACATGCGCGGAATTCTTGAGCAAATGCAAAAGTTAAAAGCTTGCATGGATATTCAAACGAAAGTAAGACTCAAACGTTATTTGAACAAAAAGTATGTGTTTATTCACAAGAACGGGCAAAAATATTACAAGTACAAAATGAGAAAAGAAAGGAAAAGCTAAACTGCAGCGACTCCGGGACCAGGAGGAAGAAAAATATCCGCATTGCCGGGAAGAGTAGGTGGTTCCGCCGATGGCTCAACGCTTTCCCCAGTTTGGTTTTCGGCCTCATCGCCTTCCGATCTCTCTTCAATTTCCAAAATTCGGAACCAAAATCATAAGAATCTGGAGTATCAGACTGCACCGGGAGTCCATTTTTTGTAGCCAACTCAAGCTCTCGGGCCTTAGCAATTTCGGCATCAACATCAATGATACCAACTTTGGCTTCTTCCAATATTTTTCTCCTTATGCTATACATGGAATAAGTTTTTTCAACAATGAGGGAAGCCGCTCGACGCTTATAGTTCTTCTTTGAGTTGAGTAATCTCGGTAGAAAGGTTTTTCCGGGCGGATCTAGAAGATTGGAGGTTGTCGTTGATCTCGTAGACAGTTGAACTAAAGAGAATATTATGCTCAATAATTTTCATGTACTTCTCTTCTAGCTGGGCGTGTTTCACCTCCACGGTAGCAAGCTCTTCACTTTTGGAGTTCAAGGTTGCCTCCAAGTTAATCACTCTTTTAGCGGAGGCAGCCTCACGGTCGGCTGCAGCAATAACATCGTTTTGGACTTCTGCCCATTTGGCCTTGGCCTCATCAAATTAACCCTCAACGGCCCAATTTCTTGGCTAAGGGTTACCACTTCTTGCTCTCTTTGCTGCAGACGAGCCTCCAAAACAACGGCCTCAGTAGATTTGGTTTCCAATTCCGAGAGGCGGAGAACAGTTTGGTTCCATTCCGCCAAAAGCTGATCCCATTTAGAATTAATTTTTTCCTTCTCACGAATCAACCTTTGAAGGCCCTCAGAAGCAAGAAACTTGGCCTACAAAATAAGAAAAAGTAGAACTTAGAATACATTCATACTGAAGTAGAAGAAGTAACGAAGGAAGAAAAAAATATACTGCAGCGGCATTGTGCATGGCATTGTTCAACAAATACTCTCCCGAGAGTGTCTGAATCTTTTCCCAGTCCTTCTATGAAGCCAAAGGCTTAATATAATTAGCAAGCTCCACCGGTTGGGATAGAAAGTTACATCCAGTAGAGACCGAAAGAGTAACGTTCCTCCTCCTTTGTGGATATTCAGAAGGGGCAAAATTATGAACTGGGGACTGTGGAAGAGGAACGCCTTCTTCACGGTCAAGTGCGACTGATGGAGGTGATGTAGAAACTGCTGGTGGAAGAGTGGATGAAGATGGAAGTAATGTAGCATTTGCTGGTGCTGGTGAAGGCGGAGATGAAACTGATGGAGTTGAAGAATGAGAGGCAACTGCATCAAATGCAGTGCTGGTTGTTGAATGCTCGCCAACCAAAGATGGTAAGGACCCGGTACTCAGCCCCGCGGCACCGGTTACAGCAAATGGGGCTCGAAAACGGGAGTTGGCATATTCTACTAAATCAGTTTCTCCCCAAAGTGCTGAGACGTCGCCTTCAGTTGGTGCAATTATCTCAACAGGTCGAGCATCCTGTTGAGATGATGAGGATCGTCACCTTCTATGTAAAGAAGCTCCCTTATCACCAGCTTCTTCATCATCATTGATCATCACAGTATCTATAAACGGCCCGGAAGGAGGACCAGTCATCATCGCCGCCGGAGATGACTCGGGGGCAGCAATCTTTGCCCTTTTATTCTTTTCCCCAGGCGCGGAGGAACGTCTTCACTTTGTTTGTTTATCCTCTGGGCGGGGACTCTATAAAGAAATATTTGCACCCGAAATAGGCCCGGAGATACCTGTTCGAGTAAGTGCTTCCTGAAGCAGCCTCGCTGCATCAGCAAGATCAGATAGAACGTCCTCCTCGGGGACATCAACAGAGCCCGTAGGTAGACCTAATTCCATAAACAAAGTCAGAAGGGTTCAACCAAGTTCTTCATATACAAAAATGAAAGCAAGGTAAATTAGAGTTACCATGATTTTTCACCTTTCACCCGTATTTAAGGGTTAGTTCTTTCCATGAACGAGTTTCGGGCGTTGTGACGTCCAAAATCTTCTGAACCCATCGGTTCAAATCTTCCACCACCGATGGGAGCCATCGAGTTGCTGAAACATGGAAAGGGTAAACAGATGATACAACCATAGAAGAATATCTAGTAACAACAATAACAACAATAACAACAACAACCCAGTAGAATCCCATTAATGGGGTCTGGGGAGGGTAGTGTGTACGCAGACCTTACGAGTGCGGTTCCAACCATAGAAGAATATCTAGTAAGAGGAATATTATACAAAGAACTTACGAGTGCGGTTCCAAGCAACCGAAAAAGATGAAGCCGTTGTCGGAATAATATCGTTGGTGGCAACTACAACGAACCGTTCTATCTACACATGATAATTGTCATCATCCATGCTAGACAACAAAGTATAGTGGCCATGCTTGCAAAGGTTTATCATTCCGCCGCGGAAGATTTTGGAGGAATAAAGATTCATCATAGGAGCTAAGGTTAGCTCCTCCCCAGTTTCTTGGCACAAGTGTCGGAGGCAGGCGATCGTCCTCCACACTGAAGGACTTACCTGTGCCAAACATACCTGGTAGTGAAGGCAAAACTCCGCAATCACGGAATCAAACTCTCCGCTAAAAGAAAACGCACCCAAAGTAAAGGGATACGTGAAAAAATATATAAAACCTTCCTTGGTAAGGGCCACTTGCTCTGATAGATCGGGAGCGATAATTTCCAACTTATTGATGCGGCAGTCTTTCTTCATAGTAGGAATACTGGAAGGACGAATGGAAGAAGGGTACCTACTAACAGCCCATGTACGAGGGTTAGTATAGAAAATTTCTCTTCAAAATCCTTCGAAGTACTAAACCTTCTTGGGATGACGGAATCCAATGTTGGAGGAACGGAATTCTCGGTTTTGTTCTTAGTCTTTGTAGAGCCACCATGTTTGGAGGAAGAAGTCATTGGAAAAGAAGAAGGTACAGAGTATGTGTTTGAAGAAAATTAAAAAAAGGATGGAAAACAAGGACGCAAATTAGAAGCTCGAGCAATTGTGAAACGCAAAGGAAACTAAAGTTGTGTATAAGTAAAATTCTGGCGGCTAAATTCATGGCCATGATTACCTCGATAATCGGCAAAAGCTATGCTGAATCATGGGATGACGCGTATTCGGGGCATTAAATGCAAAGAGACGTGTGTCTAATCAACTGTCAGAGACATTCAAAGGGAATTATAGCAATTCCAGCTAAAAAGATATCTCTACCAACTTTCCGGTAATACAGTTATGTCACCGGAAAGCAGGAGGACTATCTGTATAGAGTAAAATATGATACGACACATGGCTGACTAAAATGAGGGCATGTAGAATCCAAGATAGAATGGCTGAGGACCGAACGCAGCCACAGTGCTTGTCACCGGAACGGATAACGTTCATAAAAGTGTATTAAATGCTCTGCGCCCGGTAGCATTTACTAAGGAATATTCTACAGCATTAAGAGCAACGGTATGTTACAAAGAATTTGGCACTTACGCTAAACGTTACATCTTCATCAATGATCCTCATAATTGGCATTAAAGGAGGGCATAATCCTAGAACCTTTTTCCCTAGGCATAGCTATAAATAGTGAGCTCGGTTACCATTGTAAATGACACAAATTTTCTGGCTAACTTACATTATATTCTATACAGCATTCTAATACAATTTTATTTTCTCGCTTTTGATCTCATTATTGTTGTACCCGGAAACTCTGTTCCCGGACTCATCAACTCTGTCGTTTCATCTACTGTCTAAGGCTAAGTATTTTATATTTTATCAGTTATTTCATTATCTTTTGGATCAAACTAATTCACTTGTCTAAAAACTACGAACAAATTCAACTGTACCGTTTTTCGAGTAAACATTATTGTTGTTGCTGCTATTTTAATTTGGTCTGTCGCAACAAATTCGCTACCTTCCTTTCAAGTTACTAAACTCATTTTGTGTCATGATTGTTTAAACAGTTTTTACACTATTGTTGGATAATCGTAAACTCTCAAAATATTGTAGGAAAAGGAAAGAATTTAGAAAAGAACTTATTGGTAATATTATTATCTCTTAGATAACATGATAATGCAATAAGAATTAACCCACTATGCAAGAGGATAACTTATTTGGATAAGAATGAGACGATGCTTTTGCACCATGGTAAGTAATAGTATAATGGTAGTTCTCATTATTTTACAAGCGATAATAAGTGCCTTTTAGATGATATTTAGGGCTTTTTCTTTTACTAGTAAAAGGCAAAGATATCAACTTTTAGTCATTTATCTCGTTACCTACGTTTTTGCAAAAAAGACATACATTAATATTTAATTTTATTCAATTTATCATTTGATTATGATAAATTAATATGATTTGATACGTGTATCGTATTGAGTCAATTTAACCTCAATGCAGACAGAGGCAGAGCCAGGATTTAAAACTTATAGGTTCAGAATTCTAAATTTTTTAAGTTATTGGGTTTTAAATTAATAATTTATACATGTTCAATGAATTTCTTAAGACAAATACATGATTTGAACGAAAGCTACTGATTTCGATCAAACCCGTAACTTATACTCTTGTTCCGCCCCCGAATGCAGATGATATAAAATGTTGGCATATACAGTGCAACATTTTTAGCAACCTTGTTACCAAAATAAATTAAGGAACATCTTTTTGAAAACGTGCTAATAGTAATACAGTAAACTATTACTAGACGGACCGAGTCTTGTGTATTTTTCAAGGCTTTGAACCAATCATAGTAAATGCCAGTCAGAAATGGCGTGACAATTCAAAATTAGGCTAAAAGAGTGATTCTACTTTATCTCAATGCCCTTAGACCATTGAAAGACAAAGAACTAATCAAGTTTCCAACAAATAGTACAAACAAGAATATCAAATTATTGTGATGACCCAAGATACAGAAAGACTCCACTCCAATTGATGATGCCTATTACTAAAAGTCAGCCACTACAGAAAGAACCAATCCCCCCCAATCCCCACATCCCCAACATAAACCAACTCCTGGTTTTTGGTTGGCCAGGAAAGAGGGAGGGGTTGGGGTTTGTAGGTCTAGGAAAGTCTACGAATATTATCTAATATTGTTGTATATCAGAAAATATACTCCTTATTTTCACAAAGTTAGAATAAGATCTGCATGTATACTATCATCAAAATTATACTGCAAATGTTGTTGTTGATTTCGGTTTAACCAGAATTCGCCCCCACCCCCTAGCGTCCATTAGGAATTACTCTTTCTGTGTCAAATATCTGATATAGTTCGAGTTTCGAGAGTCATACTAGTAACTAATTTTAACCATGAATTTAGACATTAAATTTTTAAAGTTTTAAAAATAAAATTTACATATTTAAAAATTACATAAAAAATATTATAAGTCACAGTAATTAATAGTTAAAGATATTTAAAAGGCATATGAAAAAATTGTGATTAAAGAAAAACTCATTTGACTCTTAAAACCAAAATACATAACATAATTTGGGACAAAAAGAATAGTAATTTTTCAATTCTAGGGATCCGAGGCGGATGTAGTGTATTACCGACGAGTTCAATTGAACCAATATCTTTTGATGCGGAGTAAAAATGTTTATGTAAAAATTTATTAAATTGTAAAAATAGTAGATATTAACCTATAATTTTAAACTATAATGGGTTCAATACTAAAAAAAATTAAAAGTTAAACTCATAAGGTTTAAATCCTGAATTCACTTCCACTAATATCAATCCCAAACCCTCCTATTAAAAGCGAAGAGATCTATCTATCCCATCATAATATTTTTAAAAGATTTTATAGACTTGAATTTAGCAATGTTAGCAATTTTGTGGAGGGTGTCCATGCCATGAACCTATCACCTATGGGGTCCGTCAACGGTTTTGTTTTATCAAATCAAAAACCAGCACTTGGAATTCAAGAGCTGGTTTTGGAAACTAGCTACTATTTCTTTTCTTGATTTTTCCCCTCCTCTCTATATAAGTAGAGCTTTCACTTTTCTTAATTCCCACCATCTCCTTTATATTTCCCTCTCACTTTCTTTTCAAGTTCATAACATATATATATATAAATAGATACAAACTCGGCTATATATATATTTCTCTTTTCAACTTTTGAGTAAAATGTCTCCTGCATTGGCAAAACCATTTGAAAGATTGAAGAATGAAGCTGAAGATTATCATAAAGGAGTGAAGTATTTGCATGAAAGTGGCATTAAAAGAGTTCCAAAGAAATACATCCTCCCTATTTCAGAACGTCCAAATTATTATGCTATAAATGGAAAGCCACAATTAGCTAGTAAAGAACTCAATCTTAAGCTGCCAATCATAGATTTTGCTCAACTCCGTGGCCCTAATCGAGCTCAAGTTCTTAATTCACTATCCTATGCTTGTGAAAACTATGGATTTTTTCAGGTAAACTAAGGTTCCTGCGAAAGGAATTTTGTGCTCCCTGTGACACACTCTCCTCTTTTATTTGTCTCAAAAGAATAACATTTTTCTATATTTAGAAATATATAATTTTAACTATTTTATTTTACTTTTAGTGACATGATAGTATAGTCAGAGAAATGTCTGTCATGTTTTAGACAATAAAATTTTCGAAACAAAAAAAGAGAATTAATCTATACTCAATGTCATTTAATAGCATCACAGAAGGAGGGAGTATATCGTTTTAGGATGTGCCGAACATATACAATTTTTACAGTACAATAGTTGGCTATTCCTACCTTAGTTGTACCTGATGTCTTTTTCTTTCTTTTTTTTGGGGGGGGGGAGTGGAGCTAGCACATAGAATGTGGGTCGGCCGAGTTCAATAGCTTTCAACCAAATCGTGTATTGTCTTAAGAAATCTAAAAAATATGTACAAATTATGAAATTAGAACCATTAACTTAAATATACCATAATTCTGAATTCATAAATTTTAAATCATGACTTCGCATCTGGAGTTGTGGGGAGGGTAACACAATTCTTGAATTGATGATAGTTAATAGTTAGATTGTTAAAATATAGCATTTTGAAGTTGTTATTTTTATGGTTTCATGCAGTTGGTAAACCATGGAATTCCAGATGAGGTTATAAGAAGTATGGTTGATGTTGGGGGAAGGTTTTTTAATCTTCCATTAACAGAAAGAGAGAAGTACATGACAACAGACATGACTACACCAGTTAGATATGGAACAAGCTTTAATCAAACTAAAGATGGTGTTTTTTGTTGGAGAGACTTTCTCAAGTTGGTTTGTGATCCTCTTCCTGATGTTCTTCCTCATTGGCCTTCTTCTCCCTCCGATTTTCGGTAAGAAACTACATTTTCACATTAAAATATACTGATAGTATAAAAAGTTTTTTACATTATCGGTATATTCAACTTAAACTTCTCTTTTTGATAACACTTGCACTTTCCCGTTTATTTTTCCATTGAATTCATATTATATACATAGTCAATATTAGAAATTTTTACAACATCATGTGGGCGAAGCTACTTGTCTTAAAAGGCGGTCAATTTGACCATTGTTCGTCATAAAATTACATTGCATATATAGGTTAACATATTATGTTTTAGAGGCATACAACGTATATTGAACATCCATTGTTGAAGATTTTTTTTTTATTTTTTTCAAGTTTGAACACCCTTGAAAAAATTGCATCACTTCCTTTACATATAGTAGTTGGCAAACCTTCTTATTTTAATTAAGATTACAACTCCGATATTTTGAAGAGGCTTACCTGTAAATATTCTTTGGGTGATCTGATAGGATAAAAGAAAAAATTATACTAATCATGTATATAAGTTAAAACTCTTTTACATTATGGTTTCTTCATGCATGGTTATAAGCAAAGGGCTACAATCCCTAAACTTAACAACAAAACATGTACGGGATCATTTGTTCATGATGTAGATTATTAATGTGAATAGTAAGGGTCATAATCATTATTATTAAACATTGTTACAAATTCATTTACTTTTGTATTTAAACAGGGAACAAGCAATTGGATACACGAAAGAGACCAAATTCTTGTTTTTAAAGTTAGTGGAAGCCATCCTAGAAAGCCTAGGTATAACAACAAAAGACAAGACACAAGATGATGTTGAAGAAATGTTAAAAGAATTTGAAGATGGAAGCCAGCTAATGGCAGTCAATTTCTATCCTCCTTGTCCTAATCCTGATTTGACATTAGGAATGCCACCCCATTCTGATTATGGATTCCTTACCCTTCTTCTTCAAGATGAAGTTGAAGGTTTGCAAGTACAGTGCTATGGAAAATGGGAAACTGTTCAACCTATCCCCGGAGCTTTTGTGGTCAATGTTGGTGATCACCTCGAGGTACGAGAGTTTAACTTTTATATATTGACAATTATAAATTATTATTTCAGCTAACAAATAATTGAATTCATGACTTAAATTTTATAGGTTCATCTTTAGGTTCTTACTAGTCGAATTTAGAAGTTTGAAAGTATGGGCTCAAGATTTAATAATATTTTTTAAAAATTTATATGTTTTTCTACATATACTTTTGTGGTTTATGTAAAAATATTGGTTTCAGTTGAATCGGTTATTTATATGTCCCATTTGTCACTGACTAGTAGCCGTCCATAAAATTGAAATTAGTAACGTGAAAAATTAGGAAAGTTACTAGCTTAAAAAGGTTACAATATACTAGTCGAATTCATGACTTAAATTTTATAGGTTCAATCTTTAGGTTCTTACTAGTTGAATTTAGACGTTTGAAAGTATGGGCTCAAGATTTAATAATATTTTTTAAAAATTTATATGTTTTTCTACATATACTTTTGTGGTTCCTGTAAAAATATTGGTTTCAGTTGAATCGGTTATTTATATGTCCCATTTGTCACTGACTAGTAGCCGTCCATAAAATTGAAATTAGTAACGTGAAAAATTAGGAAAGTTACTAGCTTAAAAAGGTTACAATATACTAGTCGAATTCATGACTTAAATTTTATAGGTTCAATCTTTAGGTTCTTACTAGTTGAATTTAGACGTTTGAAAGTATGGGCTCAAGATTTAATAATATTTTTTAAAAATTTATATGTTTTTCTACATATACTTTTGTGGTTCCTGTAAAAATATTGGTTTCAGTTGAATCGGTTATTTATATGTCCCATTTGTCACTGACTAGTAGCCGTCCATAAAATTGAAATTAGTAACGTGAAAAATTAGGAAAGTTACTAGCTTAAAAAGGTTACAATATACTGATAATATAAAAAAAATTATGTCGTTAATGTGTGTTATACATACACACACATATATGTTAAATTTAAATATTTATAATGTCACAAACACTAAAGTATTAACTTAAACACAAACTCTTTTGCTTTTTATTGTCACGTTCGAAGTTCATAATTTGACGTGATTATTTTTTGTGTTTTGTGACAGATATTTAGCAATGGGAGGTACAAGAGTGTGCTACATAGAGTTCTTGTGAACTCCTTGAAGTCAAGAATTTCAGTGGCTTCTTTACATAGTCTTCCATTTAATAGTGTAGTAAAGCCATGGCCTAAACTAATTAGTGAAACAAATCCAAGACGTTACAAAGATACGAATTTTGCTGCATTTCTTGAATACATAAAATCTTGTGATTCCACCAACAAAAGTTTCCTTGAGACCAGGAAGTTAACTTTGAGCTAAAAGAGAGAATTAAACTCCAGAAAATGTTGGAGAAGTTTTGTGTATTTTGACTTTTTCATTAGTATTATTTTAATTTTTTTGATTGGTTGGATCAATTATTTAGAAATTATTGGTTTGGTATATAGTTTACATCACTTGACGACATATTTGTATTGAGCTTATAAATGTATATATAAATACAACAGCTCTAGCTTCTTCCAATCATTTACGAGGAATCTACCCTCTTCTTTCCTCTTGTAATTTGTGATCTTGTTTTGAATAATGAAATATTGCTTATTTAGTTCTTCAAATTCTTTATTTCAATTTGAAGTTTATTAATGAAAGGAAAAACGATGGGTACTTATTCGTAACCTTGACACTGAAACCACGTCGGTTACATCAAAATAGCACCTGGAAGGACAAAACATAATACTAAAAAAGGTTCGAGTGCCGGGAGAAGATGTTGGAAAAAAGATTGAACAATTGAATTCAAAGAGAATTTGAATCTAACTCAACCTTAAAATCTAATTCATGGGACGAAGATTGTCTAAAATATACAATGAGATAACGAACTCATTCAGGCAACTAATGTGCACCATGCACACTAGGCAGGGGCGAATGTAGAGTTGAACAGACGGATTCAATTGGACGCAATAACTTTCAACGTGAAGTAAAAATATGTATGTAAATATTTATTAAAATTGCAAAAATAATATATATGAACCCATAATTTTAAAAATATAATGCTAAAAACCGTAAAAAAATTGAACTCATAAAATTTAAATTCTGAATGCGCCTCTACCACTAGTGTTAACATATGAAGCATGAACTATAGAACATGCCAACATGGTAGGCGTAAACTGAGAATAAGGATATGTTGGGATATGTTACTATGATAAGAAAACGATATTTGATGTGTTTAATTTGGTATACGAAAGAATTTCTAATTTTATAATGTTTGGTTGGCTAAATATTTTAAAAAATATTTTTTTTATACTTATTTTATTTCTATCGCAGAAAAATGACTTCCCTACAAAAATAATAAAAAATATTTTCCAAAACTCTATTCTTTCAGCTTCTCCACCCCAACCCCTGCCCTCAACCCCCAATTCACACCCTTACCACCCTAGTCCAGGACCTCCGACCTCACCCCAACCATCCCGACCCACACCCCCAGTCCACCATCTAACTATCTCCTCCCTAGCAAGCCTTCCCTACCCCAATCAACCCCAGCCCTCGGAGCACCACCCACTCCTCTCCCGGCCCCC
>AWOL01S0035050.1:29398-48208 GCA_000715115.1 Nicotiana otophora
CCCCATCCCTTGCCCCGATCCCACCCCTATCTTCCTGCCCCTCCTCTAGCCTTTAATATTTCGTCTTCTATAGTGTTTGCCTAGAGTGTATATGTTTCATAAAACAATATTTGCTAACTAACCAAACATCAGAAAATAAGAAAATTACTTATTTTTTTAAGAAAATATTTTCTAGCAAAATATTTTTTTGCATACCAAACACACCCCTAATTTAACGTTAAAATATAACATGCGAGGTAGGATAACCCAAGACCATATAATAAAGTAATAACTCTCCCTCTCAAACAATGTGAAACATTCTAACATCAACCTAAAACGAACTAAATATGGTAGTATAGCATTAGTATTATTAATAGTAATATTATTATTGTTATTTTTGTTGTTGTTTAGTTTGTCATGGCCAAAGGAAGCCTCGAGAGAAACAAGGAAAAAAAACAAGAAGAAATACTCCACCATTTAGCATATCCCATAGAATTATGAAATGACTTGCACTAGTTTTGGGTCCCCCCAACCCCCCACAACCCAAGTTTGTTGGCAGTCCAAAATGGAAAGTTGACTTTTGTGTATTTTTTTGCTTTCTTATTGTAACAAGATTTGGCCCTTCCTATCACTCGTAATCCTATCACCTATATAACAACTTTATTTCCGACCATATAACATTTCCACAAATTCCATAAGATGATACATGTGATCTGATATAATGTTGAAATTTACCAGCACTACCTTTGTTTGGAAAATTAAAATTAGCCAACGATTTCATCTTTTTTTTTTTGTTTTTTAATTCTACTCTTTGTTTGTTTGCTTGCTTTTGTTTTGCGTTCATGTAGCAAAACAGGTGCACGCCTACGGTTCGCGTGAACTCAATAACTTTTGTCCAAATTCTTTATTTGTATTAAAAAATTCACACTACTAGAAATTCGGCTAAAATCGACCGCGGCCGATCGACCGATTTCGGTCGGACAAAATATTTTGAAAAGTCGATGGTTTTTTAAAATATTTTATTTTTTAATTTTTTTTACAAAACTAACTAAACAACTTCGGTCGGTTTCTTTTTGCGCAAAAAATGCGAAAAACTATTTTGGCGTCCCGTGAAATTAGTTTTTTAAGAAACCGACCAACTTTGTTCGATTTTTCATGTAAAATAAATTAAAATTAATATTCAAAAAAGTTATTTTTAAAAACCAATCGACTTCGATCGGTAATTTTATATTTTTAATAAATTGACCGAAATCGATCGGTTATTTTGGCACGAAAAGTGCAATGAAATTATACAAATAAAATAAAATAAAAAGTCTTAAATCAAAATGTACCAATTGTCAAGTGGTAGAATAGTATCCTGCCATAGTACAGACCCGGTTTGATTCCCAGACAGTGTATTTTTTAATTACATAATTAAGTCGGTCGGTTTTTTCGGCATATTTTTTCTTTTTTTGGTCGTTTGTGAAATTAATTGACCGACCCAAATCGGTCGAAAATTTCATCAAGTATTACTTGAACTCATAATTTTAACGGTGTAATAAGTTCAATACTAAAAATCTTAAAAGCTGAACACATTAAATTTAAATTTTGGATTTGTCTCTGTATTTATAAATATTTGACAATACACCCAGTTACTATTATATATATAACTCGAGATTGTTGTAACAACCCATAAACTCAAATTCTGAATCAGAAGCCTATGCAGCAAAAACCTGACCAAATGTCTGATCAGTTTCTTGCAGTACAAAATAATTGGTGAGAGGTGAGAGGATCTTCAAATAGAATTCTCCATTTTAACCAAGAAACATATTATAGTGATTACATTTTTTCCTTGGTTTAAGATAATTGTTTGAAAGCCATCACACTTTTGCTTATTTGGAACCGATTCAGTTCGATCAAAATGAATATCTGAAAGCCATCACACACGTTCGTTGCATTTTGTTTAGTTAGTTTGATACCTTCTTCCTTTATATATGTATTTTTTGGCTTTTAAGATGAAGTCTAAGTCAATTTAGTCATATATTTTAGTTGGCTTTTTAAGAAAGAAAAAAAAGAACACATTATTTACAATATAATGGCTAAATAAACTGAACTAACAAATTAATATTAAGCATGAGTTTACTCACGTGTGATGTTCGTTTCACTTAGAAGATTCCAGTCTCTTGATATGACTTGGTGAGTCATGTGAATGTAAGAACACGACCAAGTACTTGCCCTTATTTTTCCTAGTCAAACAATGGAATTATTTCTTTCTTTTGTTGTTTTAGGTTAGGGACGGAGCCAATATTTAAAGTTAATAAGTTCAAAATTTTATTCCTTCTAAATTAATAATTTGTACATAGATAATTTTAAAGGCAAATATAGAGTTAGGTACTAGGTTCGGCCGAACCCGCATCTGAAACTCTATCTCCACCATGTTTTAGGTCTCTTTTGTTTTATCGTCAAGTGTCCTTTCCGCTAAGAACCAAGGTGCACCGCTATCAGACGTGGAGTTAAGATTTTAACTTTATGAGTTTTGAATTTTAGAATAAGAATTTCAAATAGTTATACATATTTAATAATTTTTTTTAATACAAATACGTTGTTTAAGTAAAATTTTCTAGCTTCTATGATTGAGAATTTGAGATTCCTTCCCTCTTAACACGTCTCAGAATTTTTAGGTGAGAAGCGCTTTGTTCTTTTTAGAAATGAATATATTTAGAAAAAATCTAAATTAGTCATACAAGTAAATTTAGGATATTAAATGGTTAATTAAATGAAAAAAAGATCTCTTTTCTCCTTAGTAAGTAGAAGTCTTTAGTCAGAAAAGGAAGCTAATGGCTTTTCCTCCATTGCGAAGAGGATTTTGGCCGCCCCAAAAGATGGATCATTGTTTTTATTTCGTGCCAAACCCTATATATAGATCAAATAAATTGATATTAAAATAATAACATTTAATTTGCACATTAAATAGTTCATAGTTACCTAACGTGGTACTCAGGAATTTATACTGCAGTCAACTTTATTAAGTTGGTCAACGATTTCATGTAACTTTTTGAAAATACTTTCGCTTAGTCTTAGCTCCAACGTGTCATGACGTAGGAAACGATAAAAGCTACTTCATCCGTTCTAGTATATATGAAGTATTTTTCATATTAGTCTGAAAATAATTAAATTTTTATATATTTAAAAAAAGTTAACTTATAAATTTTTATTTTATCAATTTTGTTCTTAATGAGAAACTTTTATGGTTACATTAATCTTATAAAATATTTAAGATTACAAGTTTTAAATTTCTTATGGTCGTATAAATATTATATGAATGTAGGAACTCATTTGTGACGATTATTTTCACAAGTTCAGAGGCGGATCCAGGATTTGAAGTTTATGAGTTCCTATTGTAATATCAAATTAATATACAATAATAATTAAGTTCAGAGTTATATATTTATAGATATTTCATGAATTTTTTAATAAAAATACAGAATCTCCGCAAAATTTACTGGATTCTCGGGAACCCAGTAACTATACTCTACATCCGCCACTGCACAAGTTCCAAAGGCTTGATTGTCTACGTTGAATTATATCCCTTCCGGGCCTCATTGAAAAATAGGCCGGGCTACTATTTGTGAAGATTATATTATATCTTCATCGGCTATTTTTAGTTTAAGCGATTGAGTGTGCGGCTATTTGGGTTAATTCTTCAATAAATTATGGGCCATCGAAGATCATGTGTCGTCAAAATATATATATATATATATATATATAGAAAGGCTTCGAGCAAAATATTGTTTGTGCTATCCAAGCACTATCAAGCTTAAAAATTAACATCGCAGCGTAGTCATTGAGTACTTCTAAATCTCGTTAATTCATGTGTAACTGTTATGCATGTGAAATTGATGAATTTAAATAAAATTTAATCTCTTATTTTAACATTTACCTTGATAATATTTGGGAAATGGCTTTGGCACAAAGATAATCTTATCATTTTACTTGTTTTATTTTGGGATACCTCATTGGATATGTTATAAAATTATGCCAAAATTACAGTATATAATTATACTGATATTATTTATATCCAAAAGATAATTAAATGAACAATAAAATAATATCTTATTTTATATCGAAATTATTTTTATTTTCTCGATAATCAGAGAACCCTAAAGGGAATTAGGATGTGATAGAGGAACCATAATAACCATTCACCCACCCCATAGGGTCCACTTACTTGGAGTTGGTAAATGGGCGGTTTTTCAGAAATAAATGGGCTTATTGAGGCACTTGTTTTGGTCCAACGAGGCACTTACGGATTGGGAGGAAAGTTGAGCATCATTAACCCAAATAGCCACCTACCTAACCGCTTAAACAAACAATAGCCGGTGGAGGTATAATGTATGCATAATTTATGTATTATATATGTATAATTATATGTAATGAATGTATAATTTATGTATATGGCTAGAGAAAGTAAACAATAAATATGATCGGCTATTTCTGTAAAGTTCCCAAAATAGTTATTTCAAAAGAATCTATTATTTCATCAAGTAAGCCCGTGGGATAAGGTTTGCATATGCGATCATGAATCAAAGATATGGTATGTTTTTATCATGTTATCCAACTATATAAGAGTAGAAACAACAAACACTTATCTTTTAAGACACTAACATCCATAGCAACTAAGAATTATCTCAATCCTAACTTGTTGGAAAATATTATTAGGTCGGATAAACCCATAAGGGGTGTGAGATGACCCATAAACCTATTAATTAGTCATTCTCTTTAATCTTACTTTTAACTTATAAATACATCATTATGGATGTAGAGAAAGAGGTTTTTCATAACGTTTTTTATGGAAAATAAATGACGGTTAGGGTTCGATTATCTTCATGTTAGAGAGTAGTCGGATGTAAACAACGGGAAGTCATCCGTCTTGTGAGAGTTCCCAACGATTGGTAACACAAGTTGCGGTTGCTATAAATTTGCTTCCGCTTTAGAAATATCCATGTCTCATAATCTAATGTTTATGGTGAATTATAACTTGTTACTTGATCGTCAGCATACAATTTAATAAGAATCAAAGTTGTACTTGAACAAAGCAACGAACCAACGAATCAAAGTTTCTCCACATCTCATCTCATATGCAAAAGAGGGAAAAAATTTATCTACACTTGATTTTTACGTAAAACTAATTAATAACGCCATGTGCTTTTCCCATATATGTATATCACTTGAAAATAATTAATTATTGTGCATTCTCAAGTCAATATATCATATAATCATTGATAAATTAACGTGGCTAAATAAAAATATCGTTCGTGAGTAAATTTGTTCATCGACAAAAGGCCCGGGAAAAAATAGAGATATCTTTTATGTTACCCATAATATGTGGAAGTATCTAGGTAATTTTATAAGTCATTATCTGAAAGCTAAATAAAAAATATAAGTCAGATGACAGACTATCTATTACGAAGTATTTTTGTGTAGCAGTTGAAACCACTTTCGGATTCATATGTCATTATAATACGCGTTGAAAATATATAATATGAACTTAATTTAGGGTGTTATTTTGAAATACCATTATTTCTTATTAAATTTCTTGATTTACTTGTCTTTTATGAAAGAACAAAATTGTCTTTTGGTAGTGTTGACTGCTGAGTACTATTTTGAAAAATAAATTTTTGCCTTGATTTGTTTTTGTATAACTTTAAAGTTAGAAGCTGATCCAAGATTTACGCTTTATGGATTGGAATTTTTCTCGCATTAACTCATTGTACTTCTAAAATTATTAATTCCGATCTACTATTTGTTAGTGCAATTTCAGTGAACTTATTGAAGAGGAGCAAAATAAAGTTTTTTTTTGAAAGCCTATTATATAATATGTGGGGTTTAACAAAGATAATAATATATTTTCCCTCAGTATCAACCGACCAATTAGGTATAAATATTCAGAAAATGACAAAGTTTCTTTAATACCAGACCAAAATCTTGTTTTACAATCAATTTGTCTAATTCTTCAGACTCTACTATTTGTTTTTATTAAAAATCTAATACGGAAATGGGTAAAAAATACCTCTTTATTATTAAAAAATATTTATTATACTATTTGTTATACTATTGGTCCACTATAACCCTCGTCGTCATAGAACTGATGCAAAACTACTCCTGCCGTTAGGACCCTCCAACATGATAATATTATCCCATGTGACCTGACATATCACTGAAGTGGAAGCAACATGACATGCCACCTCATCACACCTATCCTATTTTACCCCGTCCCGCTTCTTCTTCTTCCACCACCACCTCCCTCTTTACCCAACCACCGCCCACATTACCTCCTCCTTCACCATGTACCTATTCTTCCGCTGCTATCAAACTACTAGTCTTGACACCATTAAACTACCATTCTTTCACAAAAAGTCAAACTGAATCGAAAATTTTAATTGTTGGGTTTCATTTTTCCAACAAATCGTCTTGAAATCAAGATCAAGTTGTCCAAAAATTTCCGATCTCAGATTAATCATGAATTTTGTATGTGAATCATATTATTTTCGTTTTCTTGAGCCGAGGGTCTCTCGAAAACAGCCTCTTTATTTCTCCGGGTTAGGGGTAAGGTCTGCGTACATTAATGTGTTTGTATGTGAATCATAACACATACCCGCGAGAAGTTTTCGTGAACCACAAGAAAATTTTGAATATTTAACAGTGTATCAGACACTCAATATCCACATGGGAATTAAATATTATAATTATTGCGTGCCAAATTGTGAATGCCTAACGCAAGATATATTATTAATTCTTTCTGTTTCTCCATTATATTTCTAATATTAGGAGCTTATTTGGTTTAGCACGACTACTAAAATAGCAGTTGATTTTTTTTTTTATAAAAGACCAATGAATAAAAGAAATAGAAGCATATATGGAGAAAGAAAACAGCTATATTTGTTTTTGGACAACAAATATAAAACTGTTACAATTAATTTAGGACTAAGGAGCTTAATTCTACTTTCTTTTTTTCCTTTTACCTAGTGTTTTCGAGAACAAACTCCGTGCATGAATAAGATAATGCACGTAGAGTTTATTATTTAATTTGTATACTGACCTATAATAACAAGTAACTTTCAATTTTGATTTATGGTAACTTGAAAAATGTATGTGGAATATATATATATATATATATATATATATAATATAACCGATTAAATTAAATTAATAGTGCAAGAATACTCTGCAATATCAAATATATACCTTAAAGGTATTAAATAAACCAAACATAATTAGTTTTTTACCTTTTGGGTGCTTATATAAATGGCAAAAATAAAGGTATTTTCAACTTTGCCTATAATTTTAGCTTTTTTAACTTTTCGGATGCTCATATAAATGGCAAGAAGAAAGGTCTGTTCAACTTAACTATTTGAGAGTTGTTTCATTTTCCTTCTAAAAACAGAACCTCTCACTTCTCTTTAAAGCACACATAGCACAAACTACAACTCCAATACATTTTTTTTTTGAGAATTATGAGACATGGAAAATACAGGAGCTCCTCCAATACTTTCTTCAACAAGATCTTTCATAGCCCCTCTTCTTATTTCAATGCTAGGCATAGTTTGCACTGCCTTAGCTTTAGTGATTTACCACTTCATTTTGTTAAAATGTTGCATAAGGAGAAGAAGATCACATATTAGAAACAATATTGGACAATCATTCCATGAACCACATTTAATCATTGGCATAGAGTAGAAGATTATTGAATAAATTCCTCTCATTGTTTACCATCTCATTGTGATGGTAACTTTTCAAAGGTAATAATTACATGAGATCTATTCTTTCACTTTTAAGATTAAATTAATTCCTATTTATTTTAAATATTTCAAACAGTATGATTGATCCACAAATGTGATTTATAAAAAGAACAAATGTTTTGACCATATAAGATAATTTTATTTCATCATGAGATTATAAATTAAAATCCACCTTTCTGGACAAGGAATTACTCATATTTTTATTTGATTGAGCATCAGTGGAGGTTCACCTATATCCAGTTTCAAGAGAGAATTTTGGGCAATCACATGGGTCATAGTTGGGCACTATCATGGGTCAATTTGGGCTAGTGTGGGCTAGCCCATCAACAAAATCACTCTAGCTCAAACCCATTAATATTTGGGCGGGTTGGACGGGTTATATAGATTTGGGCATGTTTGCCACCCCTAGCTACAACCGGGACGCAGGTACATCTTTGAATTCATCTCCCATCGAACACAACAACATCAACAGTCAGTATCTGCACACAAGGTGCAGAATTATAGTATAAGTACAACCAACCTCATGTACTCAATAAGTAACAAACCTAACCTTAGGTTAAAAGAAGTGACGAGCTAACACAAAGGTCAGGTCCAACACCAATATTCCACAACAGTTCATAACAGCATAGTACAAGTAACAAAAGAGGTATCTCAGAAATAAAATGCTCAATTCGTTCACAGTTCCAGAAAAATAGGTATATCTTTTCAAGTATCTCAGTGAAAACCCAAATCTTTTATCGAAAAAGCCAAAATACGAGTAAGTTTGAAAGTTGTGATTTTTCCCAACAATCCTTTCAATAATGATTAAGATGTCTCATTTTCTTTCCAAATATCTAGTGTAAAATAAATGCATCACTATGCCTATATGTCAACATGTGTGAGAAGTCATAAATGACGTGATACTATACAACATGAGGAAAACAATGCATCTCTATGCCTGTATATCAAGTGTGCATGCCAAATGCGATGCAAATCAGTGATAAAGTTCATATGCATACTCTCAGAGTATCAATTCACTCAGTCCTCCCAGTCACTCAGCACTAGACACTCGCACTCAGTAGATACCTGCACTCACTGGAGGTGTGCATACTCCGGAGGGGCTCCTACAGCCGAAGCGCTATAATTCGCACGGACAACTCACGTGCTGCGCGGACAACTCACGTGCCATAATATCAATATCTGGAATCGCACGGACAACCCACGTGCTGCACAGACAACACACGTGCTATAGTAAGCCAATCTTACCCGTTGCGGCGTGTAGCCCGATCACATAATCATCCTCACAATCAGGCCCTCGGCCTCACTCAGTCATCAATCTCTCCAGTCTCTCGGGCTCACAATATCATGATACCAGCCCGAAAATAATGATATGATGCATCAATAAATAACAACAGAGACTGAGATATGATATGCATGTGAATGCGTATGACTGAGTATGTAATGCAATGAAAGCAGATTACTCAACAACAGAAATGACCTTAGTGGATCCCAACAGGATAAGCATGTAGCCTAGACATGGTTTCTAACATAATCACAGCTCGATAACTCTAGTAAGTAGAGATTTCATGATTTCAGACAAGTTCAGATAACTACACAGTACCACAGAAATAACGGAAATCACAGTTCACATAGTACACGCCCACACGCCCGTCACCTAGCATGTGCGTCACCTCAAAATCAAATACATAACACGTATATTCAGGGTTCATACCCTCAGCTCCCAGATTAGAAGAGTTACTTACCTCGAACAAGTCAATACCAATGCCGAGCAAGCCAAACGATGCTCCAAGGAAGCCATCCCGCGCGTTCCGACCTCGGAATAGCCCCAAACTAACCAAAAACAACTCAAGTACATCAAACAATGCTAAAGGAACCTATCCCAATCGAAAAAGATCAAATCTTGAATCAAAAGCCTAAAATCGGCCAAAAGCCCAACCTGGGCCTTCATCTTGGAACCCGACAAAATTTACAAAACCCAAGAACCCATTCAATTACGAGTTCAACCATACTAGTTTCACTTATATCCGATTCCAATTCGATGTTTAAAACTCAAAAATTCATATTATGAAACTTTAGGCCAAAACCCCCCATTTCCTCTATAAAATTCACAATCCAATTACCAAAAACGAAGGTAGATTCGTGATATAAGATACAAAATGAGTAGAGAACACTTACCCCAAGTTGTGTGAAAAATCTCCTCTCCAAAGTTGCCCAATCCAAGCTCCAAAATCCGAAAATGAAAATAAAAACCAAAGATCTCGAATTATAGGTTCTGCCTAGCGATTTCCGCATTTGTAGACAATTCGTCACACCTCTGACCACCGCTTTGCGGAAAAACATCGCATCTGCGAAAAATGGCCTTGCCCAGCAACCCCCGCACCTGCGGTATCAAACTCCGCATCTGCGAAGACACTCGCACCTGCACTTCCACTCGACGCACCTGCGCATCCGCACCTGTGCCCTTTTCTCTGCTTCTACGGGCCTCCTCATCCAGCTCTCATCTTGCATCTGCATCGCCTTTGTCTCTTCTGCGGCCATCGCACCTGCGCAAAACCAGCCGCAGGTGTGATCACACCAGAATCAATAGCCTTCAAACAATGCACTATGTAACGAAAGTGATCCGAACCTCGTCCGAAACTCATCTAAGCCACTCGGGACCCCGTCCGAATATATCAACAAATCCAATAACATAACACGGACCTACTTGAGGCGTCAAATCATACATAACAACATCAAAAAGACAAATCACACCTCAACTCGAAATCAATGAATTTTGAAACTTCAAACTTCTACAACTGATGCCGAAACCTATCAAATCACGTCCGATTGACCTCAAATTTTGCACACAAGTCACATTCGACATTACAGATCTGCTTCAACTTTCAGAATCGGAATCCGACACCGATATCAAAAAGTTCACTCCAGGTCAAACTTTTCAAAATTTTCACTTTCGTCATTTCGAGCCAAATTCAGCAACGGACCTCCAAATTACAATCCGGACGCGCTCCGAAGTCCAAAATCACCCAACGGAGCTAATAGAACCATCAAAATTCCAATCCGAGGTCAAATGCTAAAAAGTCAAACTTGGTCAACTCTTTCAAATTTAAAACTCCCTAGTTGAGAATCATTCTTCCAAATCAGTACCGAATAACCTGAAAACCAAAACTGACGATTCACACAAATTAAAATAAATCATACGGAGCTACTCACGCCTGTAAACTACCGAGCGAAATGCAAATGCTCAAAATGGCCGGTTGGCCATCACAAGAAATTAGAAGATGAAATCAAGTCATTACCAACATCTTCTTGTTGCTCTTCATCAATGGAGGAATTAATCAGAAGCAATCAACAAGGAACTTTTTATTGAGGAAAGGAATTCAAATTATTCCCTAATGATTTATTTATTTTTCTGAAACTTTTTTATACGTAGTATTTAATTAGCTTCCTCTAGCTGGATATATGTTCACTAAATAGTGGAGTAGTATATTAGGAAGACATTTAAGAGATAATTCTGAAGGGGAGCCTTGGCGTAATTAGTAAAGTTGTTGCCATGTGATCAGGAGGTTATGGGTTCGAGCCATGGAAACAGCCTCTTGCAGAAATACAGGGTAAGACTACGTACAATAGACCCTTATGGTCCGGCCCTTCCCCGGACTCCACGCATAGCGGGAGCTTAGTACACCAGACTGCTCTTTTTTTATTTTTATTTATTTAAGAGGTAATCCTCCTACCTCCTTCTCTTCTACTATTTTGCTAAGAATTTAATTTAGAACTTATTTAGCACTTAATTAGTTTAGTGGCCTTAATTTTTTAGATTGTGATCTAAAAAATTAACTATTAACTAAATTGGCATATAACTTATCACGAAAGTGTGGATTTAATTATCCTTCGCCAACAAGGTTCTTTTAATTTGGCGTATTCAAGGATGTAATTTAATGGTCAATGAAGAATACACGTTTATTCTCATTCGATGTTTATAACTAATTATATAAATTTATCATGATTAAATCATAAATTAAGGTTAAAATATATATTAATTTCCTATGATTTAGTGATAAAAGTGTATCACTCTTTTTTGACCAGGCAACTGATTGCGTTGGCACGACAATGTTCACACAGTTAGATTTCGTCAAAATAGTTCCTTGTAGTTTGCATTCAGTTGGTCATAAAATACTATGCCCTCTGCTTTGCTTTGTTTGTCATGATTAGATACGAAGTTTAATAGTATAAATAAGATTTTTAAATTTTATGATTTTAAGTTAAGGATGTATATAACATATCAAAATTTTTATTGAAATGTATGTCACTTGTATGAGGGAGTGTCATTAAGGGTTAAATAACTCTCGTACAATGATTTTGATCTAGATACAAAATATAATTTTTCGACGAAGAGTGTTCAGTTGACCACCATTACATCAGCTTAGTTCTGCGATTGTGTGGGCTGAACGATTGATGGATGGGGAATTTAGCAGAAAAATTAACCCAAATTATCCTCCATTATATTGCTTAAACTAGAAAAAGTTACAGTGAATCTAACTCACTATCCGTAGAATGGTTTGTTGGTGGCCAGCTAGTATAAAAGTTACCGTGGTTCCTATATTCAAATGTAATCGTATTGCGAAAAGATCATCTGACATGAATATGCAACTTTCTCATTGCTAGTTATCGCGTTCTCTTATAGACAATCAATTAATAAAAAAAAGTTAACGAAAATTTGAGAAAAAGAGAAATATATAATATAATGCTATCAAAGAAAGGTTGAGCATTTGCTTCGTTCTTTTTCCTTTTTAGCCTCGTGAGAAATTTCTATAAAAAAGATGAGGAGGAGCAAGTTAAGTGGCTATTGATAAGGGTTGGCAATACCTTGTTGAGGTTTCGGGGCCACTTGTTTGTTTATCATTCACCGAGGCAGAAGCAATTTAGGCTAGGATCAATGTCAATCTAGTCAAAGAACTCATAAAATATTTTATATAAAAACATATTTACAGTTATACTTTCACTCAAACTAATCTAATGTATTAAGTGAAATATAAATGACAAAAATCACACTAAACAATCTATTTTCTAAAATTTCAAGTTCACGCTCATCGTAGTGCTAAGGACCACATCAATATGATGCTATTATAGCCATCTCTAAAACAACATACAAGAATTTTCGAAAGAACATTTTATCAGACACTTCATAAGTGTCAATACCAATTTTGATGTCGTTCACTGTCTGAGCATTTCAAAAAACAACATCCCAACCATCTGAAAAGTCACCATCACAACATCACCACCAAAATAGACCCGAGAAACAATACAGGAAGTACATTACATAGAGTGCATATCTATACATTACACTTACTTGGGCATATACAAACAGTGTCATCACCATTCTTGAAGTGTCCAGTTGAAGTACAGTGCTTGTTCATATGCATTCAATAGTTTCCATCCGAAGCGAACTATCACAACCCCAATTTTCCTCCGTAAGATGTCGTGATGGCACCTAGTATCTAAGACTAGGTAAGCCTAACATTCATGCAGAAATAACTGAAATAATAATTAAAGTCTCAACACTCAGCAACTATATAAAATAAACTCTACAACTCAACATATACAACTCCCAAGACCCGACGAATACAAATCACAAGCACTAAATAATACTACTGCATAACCCTATACATCAATGTCTATAAAATGATAAGGAAAATAGAATAGTCTAGGTAGAGGGGACTCTGAGGCCTGCGGACGCCGGCAGGTATACCTTTAAGTCTTTGCACATGGATCTGCATAAAAAGATGTGCAGAAGTGTAACATGAGTACACCACAATGGTACCCAATAAGTGCCACGCCTAGCCTCGGTAGAGTAGTGACGAGGTCAAGTCAAGGCCCTACGGGAATAAATAAGAAAATTGTACAAGTGTATGGCACTGTAGTAATGATAGCAATGAAATTGAAACAACAAATAACATATCAAGGTTAGCTACACGGAACTAAAGCTTAATGCAACACGGAAAAATAAGGAATGATATACTAAGGAAACAAAACAACCAAAGACAAGTGCATCAATAGAGAAATACCAACAAGAGTCACTACCGAGGTATCACCTCGTAGTATCAAATCACAAGAATAATTCACAACCTTTCCTTATATCACCACGGGAGCCCTGCATTAAGTTTTAAAAATTATTTTTCCGAAATAGTTTCTCGCATTTTAGCCCACCTTATCACACCGCATGACTTCTAGTAGTTCCCCTACTAGTACATGTATCAAGCCTACCTTATCTCACTGCATGCGTTTCAACCCCAAAACCTTATACCACCGCATGCGTATCAATATCACAACGTATCACAAATCGCACCTCAAGTGTCCAATATCACAACTTGCCAAAGAAACCAATAATAATAATATTTTCACAGTAAAGAGCCCATGGCTCAACCACAATGTACACAAGAGTCTCAACAATAACAATCGAAAGTGAATAACTCAACAGAATAGTATTTCACAATTTAGCACTTTGCCTCAATGTCTATCACAACCTTTATAACTCAATACCAATTTCAATAACAAGATATTTCAAGAATAACAACTTCAAGTAAAAAGTTCAACGGTTAAATAATGAATCAAGAACTTCAACTAAACATGTAGAACAATTATCAAGTAAGAGATAAGACAAGTAGAACATGTGAAAATAGAACGATGATAAATATAACATGCTAACATAACTCAATTAAAGCATGAAAAGAATCTACATAACTAAAATTGGTAAATTTCTACATTTAGCCTGTCTACACACTCGTCACCTTGCGTACACGGCTTCCACACATCACAATTATCACAAACAACACCAATCCTAAGGGGTAATTCCCCCAAGAAGGATATGCAAGATACTTACCTCAAAGCACGCTAATTCAATCCACTAAAAGGTCTTTCCCTTGATTATCCAACTCTGAACGGCTCGAATCTAGCCAAAACAACTTCATACCATAAATATAAACTATATAAAACTATTTCTAATCATAAAGTTACGATATTTGCAAAGAAATAAAAAGTCAACTCAAAAAGTCAACCCGAGCGCGCATCTCGGAACCCGGTCAAAATTATAAAATACGAACACCCATTCGATAATGAGTCCAACCATATAAGAATTACTCAAATTTAACCTCAAATTGCCTTTCAAAACCCAAATATTTTGCTTAGAAAGTTTTCACTATTTTTCCCCAAATTGTCACCTCAAATCACTAATTAGATGATGAAAATATCAATAGATTCATGAAATATAGTTCAATCCGGGTTAGAATCACCTACCCCAATGATTTTCTTGAAAACCCCTAGAAAACTCGCCTCACACCGAACTCTCTAGGTCCAAAATATGAAAAATAAAATGAAACCCTCGTTTTGAAACTTAAATTTTACTACCTAGTCACCCTCTATCACGATCGCGGACAAAGACTCACGATCGTGTAACATAAATTCTGCCCAACTCAAAATTTACACTTCACGGTCGCATGAAACCAACCGCGAACGCGATGGATGAGCTGACTCCCCTACGCGACCGTATCCTAGGTCACACGAATGCGTAGCTGTAACGACCCGACCGGTTATTTTGAGAACTTAAGTCTCGTTCGGTAGCATAAGGCCCTGAGAAGATTCATATTATGTGTATTGACTTACGTGCGTGGTTGAATTCAGTTACCAGATGATTCAGAGTGATTTGGGACACTTAGTCCCTAAAAAGGAAGCTTAAGTCTTAGAATTTTGACCGTAGTCGGAACTATGTGAAGACGACTCTGGAATGGAGTTCCGTCGATTCTATTAGCTCTGTTGGATGATTTTGGACTTAGGAGCGTGTCTGGACTATAAATCCGAGGTCTGTAGTCGATTTAGGCTTGAAATGGTAAAGTCGAATTTTTGGAGATTTGGACCGGAAGTGGACTTTTTGATATTGGGGTCGGAATGCGATTCCGAGAGTTGGAACAACTCCGTTATGTTATTTAGGACTTGCCTGCACAATTTGACGTCATTCCGGATTGATTTGATAAGTTTCGGCACGAGTTTTAGAAGTTGAAAGATTTGAAATTTATAGGTTCGATTTATGGTGCGATTTATAGTTTCGATATTGTTTGATGAGATTTGAGACCTCGAGCGAGCCCGTGTTAGGTTATGGGGCTTGTTGGTATGTTTAGACGGGGTCCCGGGGGCCTCGGGTGAGTTTCGAATGGGCTACGAGTCTTTTTCCCCTATTTTTGGACTGATGTTATCTGTCATCTGGTTTCCTTCATCGCGTTCGCGTCCTCGCCTTCGCGTTTGCGTAGTGTTATTTTGGAGGATGAAATATTTCCTCTTCGTGTTCGCGAAGTTCTGCCACCCCATTCTTCGCGTTCGCATTCCCTATCTCGCATTCGCGAAGTGCAAACTAGGCCCTGGTCACTAGTGATCATTTTCCTCTTCGCGTTCGCGTGTCACTTACGCGTTCGCATAGCTATTCCATTGCACTTTTCGCGTTCGCGTACTACTTCACGCGTTCGTGAAGAGCAGTCATTGGGCCATCATATTTTTCCTCTTCGCGTTCGCGAACGTGTTGTCGCGTTCGAGAAGAACAACTGGGCAGCTTTATTTCTCTTCTTCGCGAACACGTCCGCGTTCGCGATGCACAAAACCCTTGGGCAGAATATAAAGTCCTCTATTCCGAGGGTTGTCATTTTCACCATTTTTACCGTTCTAGAGCTCGGTTTTGAGCGTTTCCTTGTGGGATTTTTATACAAATTGATTAGGTAAGTATTCTTCACCTAGAATTTATTTATTTTCATGATTCTACCTTTATTTTTATCATTTAATTTGTGTTTTGAGTTAAGGAAAATGGTGATTTTTGAAAGAAAAATTAAAAATGAAAAAGCACGATTTGAGGGACGAAATGGTATCGGAATTTGATGATTTTTGTATGGTTAGACTCGCGAGTGAATGAGTGTTCGTATTTCGTGACTTTTATCTGATACCGAGACGTGGGCCCGGGTCGACCTTTAGGGCGGATTTCGGGATTTTTATTAAAGTATTAATTTTATTAATTAGATGAGTCTATTATGGTTGTATTCATGTTATGCAATTGTGTTTGGCTAGATTTGGGCCATCCGGAGTCGGATAATTGAAAAAGGGGCATTCTTACAGATTGGTTGAGCTTGGTTGAGGTAAGTATCCTGCCTAACCTTGTGTGAGGGATTTTCCCCTTAGGATTGAGTCTTCTATGTTGATTGTAGTCCATGCGCGCGAGGTGACGAGTGCGTGCTCGGACTTATTTGTAAAAAGTTGGCCTTTTAGGATTCTTAGGTCCCTATATTCACTGAGTATGAAATTGTTCTTGATATGATTAAGTTCATATTTATTAGTTTCACCTCTACATGCTTTAATTAGAATTAAGTGCTTTCAGGGTTCACTCTTATAACCTATTTGACTCTTATTTGACTTAACTGAAGATTTTACCTCCTCTATTGTCATGCTATCTTTTCATAACTGCTTATCTTTATTTGAAATTATTATTATATCATCTTATAATTTGCTTAGTCTTAATTGAGGTTATGATTATCTTTCCGCTGCTTATCCTTAATTAAATTGTTGAAAATCCTTAGTAATTCCTCAACCTTAAAAGAAGCTTTAGATATCCTATATCTTCGTCGACTTGTTTTATTTGGAATTATTTGACTCGTGTTAGTTTCCCTGTTATTGAAATGTATATTGTGGGATCGTTGATACACATTAGTTTCCCTTTGTTGAGTTGTTCCCTTTACGCCTAGCATTCTTCATTGTGGTTATTCCTTGTGAATTGGTTCTACCGTTTCTTTGTAAATTAAAGTTCTTGAGTTGATTTACTTATCGTACTTTGTATTATTGTCATTGTTGATGTGGTACTTGTTGTGGTGATGCACGAGGTTTCTACCGTGCGATTGTTATTATTGTGATGCACGGGATTTCTGCCGTGCGATTGTTACTATGGGGTTGCATGAGATTTCTGCCGTGCGGTTGTTACCATTGATATTTGCACATGCGGCGTGACAAGGCGGGATATATATATNCACACGTGGCGAGACAAGGTGGGCTGTGTTAGGGATTGATTTGTGATGATTTATGGCCTGGGGGCATTCTTGTTGTTGATATTTGTGTAGTGTTATACGTACCTATGTGAGCTTGATCTTGTGAAAGTTGTGAGAAAATATTCTACGTGTTATCCGTTCTTCTTCTTCCTTATGCTTATTTGCTGGTATGAACTATATTAGGACACTTGCACAAGCATACACGTAGTTAAGCACTCTTATCGGATAAGAGGTGTTCTTGATACTGTTGAGCATAGATGCTCACCCTTGTTTACTTGCCTTCTATGTGAGAATGGCTCTATTGGCACGTGAGTCGTCAGTATGGATATGAGGTGTTATGAGGGCAGAGGATGCCAAGTGTTAGGGTTTAGGTATTGAGACCCGTGAGATTGTAAATTGTCCGAGGTTCGGTACCTCGTGGAGTTGTTGACTAAAACCTGATGTAAAAGTGGCTGTAATTACTGAGTTATTACTTGTCCTTGCTGTATTCGTGATTCCGAATTTAGGTTGTGTTCCATTCACTTTGTGTGCGTCATTTTCATGATATTCCGCTGATACTTGTTTTTTCTTGCTTTAATGCCATTACTGTATTGTGATCCATATTGCATAGTTTTTATGTAGACATCATACTTCTATTATTCATGTACTTATATTTGTTCAGTTTATTAGACCAGTGGGTGTCTTGACTGTTCCTCATCACTACTCCACCGAGGTTAGTCTTGATACTTACTGGGCACCACTGTGGTGTGCTCATGCTACTCTTCTGCACATTTTTGTGCAGATCCAGGTACTTGTTCGTTAGCTAGCTGTGTGGACTGTTGCTGTGGAGACTCAAGGTAAACCTGTTGCTTCGTTCGCAGGCTTCGGAGTCACCTTCCAGTTTTCATTTTGTACTGTTTATTCTTATTTTTGGACAGTTGTATTTAGAAGTTTTCTAGCAAATACTCTGTAGAGCTTATGACTTGTACTACCGGTTTTGGGTATTT